>JAOSBN010000004.1:31026314-31044753 GCA_027563595.1 Erythroxylum suave | reverse complement strand
TGATGAATGATGTCTTGGAGGGGGCCCCTCCACTGCTGGTTTTTGCTACTGTCTTCGTTATTCACTCCCCCTTCTTATTATCATCACACATATTCTTGCATATTATAAAAACCTAGGTTAAATTAAGAGTGAGATAGGTGGCTAACGTTGGATGCATAACATTCCAACTGCCTCCCCACTTTTTAATAAAATCTAGGTTTTAAGGAAATTGAGACAAGTGGCTTAAAAACCAAAGAGTGGAGCTGCCAGAAGAGTGGAGCTGCTTTCCACTCTAACAGTTTTTCCCTTCTTTTCCTACACACACCCCTTTTTCTATCTTTCTCAGCTAGGTTAAGCTAGCTTAAACGGACATGGATAGCTAACATGAAATGGGACAACATGAGGTGTCTCTTAGTTGTTTAAAATAATCTTTGTAATTTATGTTACAACCTTGGTCTCATGGCTGTAACTTTTTAATTATTACAGCCATGGTCTCCATTTTTATGCTTTATTTTATCTTTTCTTATTTTAATCTTTTTCTTCTTCTTGCTCCATGAAGACAATAGAGTATGAACATTAAGAAGATGGCTTAATAAGTATGCTCTTTGGTCATTTTGACTCTTTCACTTCCAAAATATACCAAAATCAAATATAAGCTAAAGTGAGTATCCTAAGCATTAATCACTAAGTGTAATGGATTAACTGTATCAACGATTAAGCACATATCAAGTTCTCCCACACTTAGCCTTTGACCATCCTTGGGCAAATCATCAAAATCAAAGTCACAAACAAAAACACTTACTCATTTTCCATATTTCCTAATAATAGATAATTGTAAGTAAAAATGAATGACTTTGAAAAAACATAGCAATAACTCGACATTCAAAGCTTCAACTCATTATTAATCAAAATTCATTACCTTTAAGAATAGAGCAATCTAGAGGTAGACTTGGAAAATCTGTTTAAATAAGATAGATTCACTTATGCACTCAAATACTATTCACAATCAAGACATTCCACAACTTTGCAAATGATTTCATTTCTTTACCACTAAGCGTCATATGCAAAATCATGAATCAAAGGACTTTTTAGGGTTGTAATGTGGGCAAGGATAAGGTGAGATGTATTTGGGAAATGTAGTGTAAAAGCCATCAAAGCTAGTGAAACAAAAGTAACACTTAATGCAACATCAAGCATAAAAATTAACATTGATTCAAAACTAGGTATCATGAGCTATGATGAATGCAAAAATCATATTTCACTTTTCAAATTTAAGCTCTCACATCTCAAACCATGTGAAGCATAACCAACTAGAAGGAATCACTCATACAATTGATGATGATATTGAAACTACATAGAGTGATCCTTCAAAGCCACATTTACCTCATACACATTATATTTAAGTAACCCTTTCATTACAACTCTAATGGGAAAGACTAATTAAATGAGTAACTTGGCAAAACATATACATTTCCTCCTTGATAATTTATTTAAACACCTTTCTATTTTTTCTCTTTTCTTTCTTTTTCTTTCTTTTCTCTTTTCTTTCTTTTTTTAATAAAAAATTAAAAGGAGTTACACAACAAAGGAATTTATAACATGACATTCTAATAAATATAACCAACCTATATATATGCACACCCCCATACTTAGACTTTTGTACATCCACAATCATTAACAAGTAACAAATGCTCCACTAGCTTTATAGATTGGGTAGGACATTTGGTTAAGTCTAATAGCATGTAATATGGTTAATACAAAAAGAAAGACTAATAAAACTCAAAGGGGCTTAACAAAGGAAATTTCATATAAATGGGTAGGTTATTTGGCTAATGTAGCTTATAAAATAAAGAATGCCTAATCATTTTCATGTTAATGCATGTGATAAAAGTATGGTCTTGAATAGATAATCAAAGCAAAATCAGGACGTACATGTCATGAAGGTCACACACATAAGCAAAAGACAATGAGACTGATATGGATGTGTCAGCCTAATAAGTCTCAAAATCTCACTGACTTTTATCTACCACTAGTTACTACTCTTCTAAAGATAATGCACATTAACCAATCACAAGAGCAAAAGTACATACTAAAGTTGCCACATATTTTTTTTTAAAAATGAGAAATTTTGTTTATTTGATTTTGAAAACTACCTAAGAAGCCATATAAGCAACAATTAAGCTCAAAAACATGCATAAAAACTAAGATCCACACCCCCACACTTAAAACTTACAGTGCCTCCAATGTAACATCAAATGCAAGAAATGAAGCATTTAATGAAAATAGCAAATGCAAAAATGTAAATAAACAGAAATTACTTCCCTTGGGTTTCCTCCCAAGCAACACCTTTATTTATTGTCGCCGGCTCCACTCCTCAACTTCCTCATCACATATCAAAATTATGATCCTTAGGTGTCACATGTGCTTTCTCCACTTGAGATTCTTTAAGATAGGGCATTAGTTAATGATCATTCACATATCGTGTCTTGCCTATCTTTAAACTTTCAATCTCTACTAAGTCCATGCATTTTGGAAAGATCTCGAATGTCTCTTCACCTTTTTTTTGTCCAATTTCTCCAATCTGTTACATAAAGGTGAAGGGTTAGTATTAACAATAATCATAGACTCAGTACTCACCTTCGAGCTAAACGATGTCTTTTTTTGCTTTGAACTCCTTCTCCACTTCCTCAACACAAACAATTCCTTGAGGAACCCTTTCAAGATTATCGAGCTCCTCTTCACCCTTTAAGGTCTCCACACTAACATCCTTTGGGTACACCTTGGGTTGAGACGGTTGCTTCTCTTTGCTTTGTGATTCAAAGCAGTCGAGACCTTCTGCCATCTGACCAATCTGGTTTGCCACGTTCTAGAGTCCAGACATTGTATCCTGGTGGAATTGCCTTATATTCTGGTGAAATTGCATCATATCCTCCTAGAACTATTGTACACTCTATTGAAGACCATGTTGAAGTTGAATATTGTTAGCGGTCATAATATTAAGCAAGTCTTCCAAAGATGTACCTGATTTGTGATTAAAAGCTTATGGTCTATATGGGAATTGCTGTGTGTTCTGCATAATATCAAGGAAGTCATTTTCTTAAGTCTCTCATCCATAACTAATGTTAGTATGATCGTTCCAAACTTGGTTATAAGATTGAGAATATAAGTTATGGAAAAAATTACTTCCATCCATGAATTTTTTTAACATAACAAACACTAAACAAAAAGTAAAGATCATGAAATAAATAAAAAAATAAATTGCAAACAAATATATACAGAACGTCAATTAAAATCAAGAATAAAAATTAAAGCACAACGCTCCTCGATAATGGTACCAAAATTTGACAGAGTGTATCGAGGGCATTGCAAAATTTACCTAACTCTATACACTAAAAACTTATAGAAGTGGTGAGTAGGGGTAGGGAATGTTTGGTTAATTCTTGTAATGAAATAATTGATGCAAAGGAAATAAAAATGGTGTTTTGGGTTTTTATGTAATTGAGAAAATAAAGTAAAATTAAACTACTGAAATCAAATCATAGAAAAAACAATCGAAAATGATAAAAGTATCGAATGTGTGTAAAATACAATTCTAGGATCAGTCTTAGCCTAGACACGATTAAACATATCCCATCATTCTAAACTTTTCAAACCTCTCCTCGAATTATTGATCGTGGACTAACAATATGCTTTGCTAATCCCGATTTTCCCTTAGGTCTTGTTTAATTAAGAGATGTTTGTTAATTAAACCTAGCCACCGAATAACCTAGGATACGACCTCTAGATTCAATTTAGCACCCACATTATGAAGTGGAAAACATATCAATATAGGCAGTAATCTTACACATTCAGGTTATCTAACCTAATTTATGTTGTTCCTGATGATTCAAAATCATCAGTGGCTACTAAGGAATGTTAAATGTAATGATTATGGGTAATATTCAACATTCTAGAAATAGGTTCGTAATAGAATAATCCAAATAACATGTCAAGATTATCTTTACAAAACCAGATTCAATCAACACAAACAACAACAACAGTCCGAAAAGAAAGATTGAACATTAACAAAATTTGATAAGCTTAACTATTATGTGGGCGTCGATTTTACCTTTAAACTGGTGTGGGGATGTTAACTTTCCATCTTCTCCATTAATCTCCTAGAATCAGCCTCCATTCTTATTCAAAACCAAAGAGAAATTGATGAAGAATGGTTGTTGTCCACTGCTCCTTTGGTTGCTCACTTCCAGCCAACGTGTTCCCATTTTTTGTCTCATTTTTACTCTCTCTTTTTTCTCCATCTCTCTCACACACCCCAAGTTGAAAACCCCAGAAAAATGGTGATGAATTATGTCTTAGAGGGGCCCCTCCACTATTGGTTTTGCTGTTGTCTTCATTATTCACTCCCCCTCCCTATTGCCATCACACAATCTTTCTTATTATAAAAATTAGGTTAAAATTAAGAGTGGGAGACGTGGCTAACGTGAGGTGTATAACATTTTAGTTGCCTCCTCGCTTTTTAGTAAAATCTAGGTTTTAAGCAAAATGGGATAAGTGGCTTAAAAATTGAAGAATGGTGCTACTTTCCACTCTCATGGTTTTTCCATTCTTTTCCCATATACTTTGCCGTCACACAGCCCTTTTTTCTATATTTCTAAACTAGGTTAATCTAGCTTAAATGGACATGGACAGTTAGTATGAAGTGGGAAAGCATGAGGTGTCTTTTGCTAGGTTAAAATAATCCTTGTAATTCATATTACAGCCTCAATCTCATGGTTGTAACTTTGTAAGTGTTACAGCCATGGTCTCCATTTTTATGTCTTTTCTTCTTTTACTTCTTCTTGCTCCATGAAGACAATAGAATATGAACATTGAGAAGATGATTCAATAAGTATGCTTTCGAATCACTTTAGCTCCTTCACTTCTGAAATGTATCTAAAATCAAATATGAGCTAAAGTGAGTATCCTAACCATTTTAAGGCATTAATCACTAAGTTAATGGATTAAATGTATCAACCATTAAGCACGTATCAGGTGGCCAACAATGAAGAAAGATGTAAAAGAGTTTATGTCAAGGTGTTTGACCTGTCACTAGGTCAAGGCAGAGCATCAAGCACCAATATGGAAATTAAGACCCTTAGCCTTTCCTTCGTAGACGTGGGAGAAAATTACGATGGATTTTATGGTAGAGTTATCGGAATTTTTTTAGTTCGTTTTTTGAAAATTTTAAAAATAATAGATCAAGATGGTTGACCCCTCTTAGGCCTATTGAGCCGTGGCTTAGGCTCAGGCCTCTTTATGGACTTATAAAGTCGGGCTTAGGCTAGTCAGCCCTAGGCCCAGTCAATTCAGGCCCAACTTGGCCCATTGCCATCCTTGCTCTCCTCTTACATAATTAATGCATACATATGATCCATTGGTGCCAGTGGTTCCTAAACAATAATATCAGATCGAATTGATCATATAGATAATTGTCAAGGCCCTAAAAAATCAATGGACATATTCATCCTCTTGCTTCTTGTCCATTTCAAAACCGAGGTTATAAGTGCACCTTCCACAACAGCATAACAAAGGTTGTATATAATAACTTGCGACCATCTGTTCATTTTGAGTGTATTTAGACAAGTTCGAACTTAGTTATTAAACACGAGGACCATTGCCAATTGAAAATCTTTGTTTTAGATCTTCCCACAACTCTTTCAAATCATTATAGTAAGTGATGGTTGAGTGCAGGGTCAGTTCAATAGACTAAAAATTCTAGCCTACAAGCATTGAATTAACACTTCACCAATCTTTGATATTTGTTGCATCTTCTACCAATTTCTTAATGGATCTATCAAGGAAATTAATTTCCTCTTGGCCTGAAATGAATTTCGTATACTTTAAGACCATTCTTGCTAATTGTTGCCTTTATACACCACTTGGAATACAATCATCCGGGGGTGATATAATGGATGCAAATAAAACGAGGGCGTTTGATTGATAGCCCCATTAATTTGTCTATTTGAATTAGTTAAATGTAAAGTTCTATATCGGACTTAAACAAAAATTCATCCATTCTTAAAAGATTCAAAGATATGAAAATTATACTCATTCAACCATTAAGCCAAACCTTAGAAATTCATTTGAATAACTTAACTGAACAAGGATATATAACAATGGACTAGAAAGGCAAATTACTCATAGTGTCGGTTTCTATGTTTATATATCCACATAATTGTATTCAAAACCAAACATAGAAAAAGAAATAAGAAAATATGCATTTTTTTCAGATACCAAACAAATAGGCTCGACTATAAAGCAGCCTTTTATTTTTGGCCATAGTCATAGTTACCAAAAGTTCATAAAAAAGAACAGGTTAAAAAGTCAAAAGTGAGTTTACCATAATATACGGATAAAATATGAGCTTGAAAACAAGATATAGCAAGTTAGCTTCAATTCCAAACCACTTTGATTGATTTAGCACTTAATTTGATTTTATAACTTGTACTATATGCAATTGTATCTAATACAAGAAAAAACATGAGCGTGCCTGTAAGCCCAAAAAATACTGACATTTCTTTTCTTGCTGCATGTGAACGGAGCATGCAACAAGGGCTGCTCAGTGCACATGAGGGTCCTAAATTATACATAACCAATCTTTTGTATTTTACAAAGAGATTGTCATGATTCTAGCCGCAGCTTTTCATTAACAAAGAAGTAACCTTACTAGTTACTCCAAAGATCGTCCTCTGAATAGAGCATGAAATTTAGGGTAAGTAAACTCGAGCAAAGAAACCATGTCATAAGAGCATCTCAAATATAGTCTAGAAGAGGATACATGACATAGGTTTTAGTTTCATCTCGAGTTGTGATATGGTCTTTTGATGGTGAAAGTTGACTATGATGGTTTGAGAGTTTGAGTGATCTTTCTCTGTATATGCTTGAAGAATTAGACCAAGAATCATTGTCTTACGAAAAATGGTTAAGAAAGAGTACTTATGAATCTTCCCAACAAAATGTAACTCAATTTACTTCTCTTAAATGGTTGATAACATGGAATCCTATATTAATGGATCAATAAATATACACTAGTAATTATATTAAGATATTCAAAATATTAAAAACTACAAGATTAAACAAGTTAGCATTTAGAGTGAATAGTAATTTCATCTATAATAATAACAATAGTAGTATAAATCATGATTTACTCTTATTAGTTGCCAATTCAAATCATTAGTGCATAAAGAAAATGAATCAAGGAATGAATCTATAATAATAAAAGCATTGAAACCTTGTAGAACTAGTACACTAGTTTTGTAAGCCATTTTTGTTACGTGTGATTCTAATTTGAGATTGCCAATTTAGTACCTTCATTACGATGATAATCACAGCTCACTTGTCCTCGTAACTTAGTTCGTGCTTGTTTGGATGAGCTTATATCAGTAGAGCTTTTGTCAGTAGAGTTTTTATTAGTAGAACTTTTTTTAGAAGAACTTTTCTAAGAAGTCAGTTGATTGTTTGGCTATCAATTAAAATAACAGCTTTTTTGAAAGAACTTCATACAATAGACTGTTTGACAACATAAAAATAAAAATCACTTTTATTTATTAACATAAAAATAAAAAGCACAAAAGAATTGTTTGTCAATTTATGACACAAGGAGCTGACAATTCCATATTATTTTATCTTATCTTTTTAATAGTTACCTGTAAGTGGCTAGTAACATTTTCTCTCATCAACCATGGCACATTCATCAAGTCAAATATTTTCTTCTGACCAACCTCTATCAAAGAGACATCACAAAACGCTTGATGAGCCATATCACTGGAGGCCATATAAATGACATATGTTTAACGAATTTTCATTAGGAATTGTTGTTCCTGAACATGATCAAGACACCAGTTGAAATGAAAGACTGAAGTGATCTTTACTATCAAATCCTATCTGATCCACAGCTTTGACAAATTTCTGGTGAAGGTCCACTGACCAAATGACTCTAGCTTTCTTTGCATAACTATTATCTGCAAACTCTTTGTCATCATGCTTTTTTTCAACATCTTTTCTTTTCCTCTGTGAGATCACATCTTTTCCACAAACTAAATGCCCATCATCGGGCATATCAGATCCATTTATACTCATTTGAATACTTTATATCCCTTCAAAACTTTCAATATCTCTTAATTCAAGTATCTTCTTTCTGAACAAATGTTGCCATATATTTCGCAATTCTTTCATTCATATAGGCTTGAGAAGATAGTCACATGCTCCATGTTGAACACCTTTCATCACCCTACTTGTTTCTCCATCAACAGACATCACTGTCGTGCTAGAAATCAATGGGATTAGAGGCAAAGTTGATGAGAGAAGAGCAACACAGAATGAAAAAGATTTAATTTTTCTAAGTGGGGTGGGCGAGGTATTTAGATTGTTATCAAGAAAAATGGTAAAGCACTAACTAACGACAGAAAGATCCATTTCCAATCCAACATGCTTTAGAAGTTTGAAACCATCCATGTCTGGCATGTTGACATCACTAATTACGATGTCATAACCATCTTTCCTCTCTTACAACATGTTTAGAGCATCTCTTGCTAAACCATAAGTGATCACTGGAAGACAACAAATTCATATATTCCAAAGAGAAATGTTAGAAGCTCAACGCTGTAAAAGGTGGGAGAATAAACTAAATGCAATTATTTATCAAGCAGTGAGCCACCTAAGAACCAATACGACAAAACTCCAAATTCAAACAAAAACTCATCCTGACCCATGTTAGGCTGGATAAAAAACAAGGGAATGAAAACAGTTCGTAAGCATGTGGCGAAGGAAGCAACTTTAACAGAGTAGGGACGAAAGAGATAACAGAAACAGTAGTAGAAGTTGAACCTTCATAAGAGCATTTCCTGAGCATCTTTTCGAGGATTTTCAACCATGTAGGGTCATCATCGACGACAAGAACACAAAGACTGACAGGGAAGGCCTCGCTTTGAGAGAGGAGAAACAATTCTCCACCATGGTAAGCCCTAAATCAAGCTCAAGAGACAATACAAGGACACCATGTTAGAGGAATTTTGGTTTGGCTTTCCAAACGTGGGATGTTATAAACGTAAACAACGGAAGTTTATAATGTAACGTCTACCCAACAAAGCTAAAATGAAAGGTTTTTTTTTTAACTTTAAATTTGAACTTATTAAAAAATTATATTTTAACTTTTAAAAGAGTTATTTTTATTTAAAAAGTACTTTTAAATTTTACAGTCAAATTTTTTTTTTTAAAAAATTAATTTTTGCGGTGAAATTTTTTTTTTTTTAACTGTCCAAAAGCTGGCCCAAACGTGTCAGTCGAATCAAACCCCGCTACATGAGTCGTATTTTCTGTGTCCGCCCACAGCTTATCGTAGCTCCACTCTCTTCCCTCCCTCGCCCCGTCTCTCCGGCCTCACATACACACGCTTTTCCATTCATTGCTGTTCCCGAAGATCTGCAGAAAAATAAAATGAAATAATAATCAAAACTTCGTCATTGCTCCCTCTCCAACCATGACGGACTCTGTTGAACCGCCGTCAACGTCTGCGAGCGAACCAAATACGACGGCAAGCCCCTATTCGAGCTCTCTACTGCATCCGCGATGCGAACCTTTCGAGCACGGGCTCCTCCCAATCCCAAAGCTCATATTTCCCGACTTGACTCAGATCCACACCCAATTGAAACAAACACTTGCCGCTCGAACTCGAGTCGACTCGGCCACCCTCTCGGAGTCGCTCCAGATCTCCGCCGAACACGCCAGGCTTGTCCTCGAGACACTCGCTTCGGTTCTTCATTCCGATTCGGATCCGCTAGTAAAAGCTCTTTCCGGCGAGATTGACTCGGTTGGAGCAGATTTTCGTGATCTGATACTTTTTTTGTATATACAGTCTTATAAGAAGCTTTTACCGAGGTCTCATAAGGACTCTGCTGCCGTGGCCGATGTTTGGCCGTCCACGTCAGCTTTCGACGGGTACTTGTCTGCATTATCACCACTTCAGGTTAGTTTTTTGATCTCTTTTTGGGTTTAATTGGAGTTCTTTTTTGTTTGATTGTGGAAATATTGGTGCTTTTGTTGTTAATTGTGTAAATTATCATTAATTTCTGCTCCTTTTATTGTTGAATGCCTGAAATTTCTTGTGTTGATGTGTACAATGTGGTAGAATATTGTATGCGCTATTAAGTGCAAAAAAGCTAGTTCGTTGTTTCCGGGGTATTGAATGTGGTTTGTTCAGAAAGCAGTTAAGTTTAAATTAGGCTCTTTTCCAGAACAAGGTGAGAGGTGTGAATTTGAGAAATTAAGTATAATTAGTTTTACAGCGAGTTCTGTTGTCTTTGAGCGGTTGGAAACTTAGTTTGGATATGTTTAGTTGCATATAGGCAATAAATGTTGTATTTGATAATTGTTCTTTTCTTTCCTCAGATTGAAACACTTTTTGCCGCTGGAACAATAATTTATGGGACCTGCCTTCTGAAAATTTCAAACTCCTTTTGTACATTGATTTTTTCTTTGCAAACATTAGCTTCAATGAAAAATTTTCTTCTTTTGCATGGAACATTTAAATGGCATTCTAATGAACTTTTTTCTGGCTATATTGAAGTGTGGATTGTTTTCCCTGTTCCCTATTTAGTTTAGGTGTGCTGAAATTTATTCTACAATTGGCTGCCAATGAATTTGTTGCATCAGTTTTGCTTACCCTGTTTCCCTTGCTTAAGCTTAGCATATATCGCATGGATGTTTAAATTGTTGCATAGGTATTTCTAAAAATTCTGTTTCCAGTTTTGCTAACTCTCATCGTGTTGCAGCTTGTACGAAGCACTAGTCGCCGGGTTATGCCATCACATGCTGATGAAGAGGCTCATCAGTTGTCCTATCTACAAAAACACATTGCTAATATTTTGTCACTTTTGGCAGAGCCTGTGGAAGGAGAAGGAGAAGAGTCCCTGGTTTGTAGAATTACCTTGCTCTTGTCCTCTTATTCTCATTGCTTGTAGTTGCTTGTTAGAAAACTAATGTATGACTGTATGAGAATCTGAAGAAAAGGATAATGTTGGTGAATTCAAGGAGTGCACTTTTGTCCTAATTTCTTACTTTTCTTTATGTTATTTCTTTTGGATTATTCTGATAGGACTAGCATGGCAAAGAACTTTCTGAGGATTAAAAATGAGGGAATTACCTGTGTTGAATGTACTTACATCTTGTTGCCAATATTTTGTTGTATTTTCTTAATTAGCTTGTCAGAGAAGAACCTCCTAACTTTTTTCTATTGGCTAGTTTGTTTGATCTTGTAAGATATGAAAAAACAATTCCATGTTTTACCAAAAGAACTGATATACAATAGCTAGCTTGGGGTGCATTGTATGATCGTTGCTCAAACTTTGAGCCATATGATGAAAACAATCAGCTGTTTAGGTTTTTGGTTGTCTGTGAGTAGTATATCCATTATCATCCTGATGTGCCTAATTTTTCGTGTACCTGGGTTTGTTTCAAGGTTTATTTGTAGATGTTTTCCTTTTCGATAGAGATATTGAAAAAGCAAAGTTTAGTTTAGTGTCTGTCAAACCCATACGTTAGGGTTTTATGTAAAACTAAAAAATAAAGCTGTTTTTCCCAACAAGGTTGTATCAATTTACATGGGACCTCAGTAATCTGTAGATGGAATAGGTTCTTTTTTCTTTAATATTGATATTTTTACTTGTTTGCCTAAGAAAGGTAAAAAGAAATGTTCATTATCATTTAAACTTTTGTGCAAATCAGTGCAAGTTGAAAAGTATAGCTTCAGTTGTTGTTAACCTGCTGGCACATTGTGACTTCCCAGTTGAAATCTCTGCAATTTAGGTCAATTGTGTTTTAATGAAATATTGAGATCCTTCTCTGCTAAGTTTAAGCATGAACTTAAACTTTTATGTGGCCTGTTTCGTTGACTTGTATATAGTTACTAATTTTGCTTGTTTTCAATTTCTTTAGACTTGTCCAATTATCACTTGAATAATGTCTGCATGAAAAGTATTTTTATTTTTAAAGGGAACATTGTTTAGAGGGACTTCTGTGTGATTTTATCCTCTTTGATTTATCATAACAGATTTTTTTTCCCCTTCAACATCTCCATGTCATTGGTACTTCCCCAGCTTTGCTTAAATTGCTAGCTTAAACAATATTGTTTTAGGTCTTAACAGTTGAAGGATTTGAGCACCTCGGGTTTCTAATTCAATTTGGTGATAAGGGATCTGAAAGTGTTCCTTTAAGTCAATATGCTCCCTTTTTTGCCAATTCTGATCCTGATATGCCTGCTGTTCCTGTTACTGCTGCACAAGTGCATGACTGGATTTCACAGACTATAACCTCTGCTTTGGAACATGTTACTGAGAGAATTTCCGCAAAAGAAAATGGCCCACCAAGTACATCTGATCAGGATGTTGCCATGACTGAGGCCAGTGCAAGTTCACTCAAGGCCTCACCAACTCCTCGAGGTTCCAGTTTTATAGAGGGGATCTCGAAAGCATCGTTTGTGAAGCATGCATCGGAGCTTAGAGGTTCCTCTGTAAAGGTCTGTTCTTATGTGAATGTAATGTTTTCTTGTGGTTAAATATTCAGCGAGTATTAATTTTGCAACTTTAAATTGCTTGACAATAACTTGTGTGAAAAACATATTGTTTTGTTGTGGCAGGAAAACGAACTTTATATATATTTTTTGGAATAAAAGTTAAGAAAACGAACTTTATATTGTAAAGTAAAAAAATATTGTCATTAACAAAAACTTGAAGTTTATAATACCTTGAATTCTGATTCTTAATGGTTCCCTTTTTTTTCGGTTGAGCTCCAGCATTTAAACATTATGGGAAAGGGAAACCTCCTGATACATAAGACATAAGCTAAACAAAGAGTTCTTTAACTTTACTACTGATAAACATGGCTTCCGCAGTTGAAGACTGCAAGTATTGCTGCTAGAGTACTACCATAGTAATGGAGTAGCAGTAGAACAATTACTGCTCTTAACATTCCAGCGCCTAATACTGCCAAATAAATGCTTCCGACTGAGATATACAAGACTTTTTGTTCCTCTTATAAACTCATGTGTTAATTTGAACCAGTCTGGCATTTTGTTTGGGTTTTATGATAATATATCTTCCTCATCAAGTGAACTTTATGCTTGCTTTGCCTTTTATGCTATGTGCACACTTCCATACAATTCCAGGTTCTCAATTGTCATGATTCTGTAATCTACATCTTAGCACCTTTGAGATATGCAACTGTCTATGGATGCTCTGATGCTACTATAGTCCTTGGAGCTGTTGGCAAGGTAATTCTGAAATTATGGTTTGTTTTAACTTTTTAGCATTTATTCATTACCATATGTTTTAAATGAATTTAGTGGTCTGATCCCCTATTATGTATTTACAAGATGTTGAGCATGCATTGTCATGCTTATCTTGAACTCTTAAAATTGAAGCACAAGGAAAATTCTTGTGTTTGCTGTACCTGATCAAGCTGCAATAAGATGAAAGACCCCATAATACACATCTATAAAAAATGAGTTCTGGTAATGAATTTGTGATGAAAGTCATGGAATTAGGAAAATGTTAGTGTATCGCGTTCTTGAATACTGTACATTATCTGGTTCATGTTTATGTTGTTGATCACATCCTAACATTTTTTAACAACATAAATTTGAAAGGAATTTCCAAGATATATCTGTACCTGATTGAAGAAGATTATTTTTGCTCTTTGAATATACGAAATGACTTCTGTTGCAAATACATGAACTGCAATTTGCATTTGATAGTGTGGATTTTCCTTCTTAAGTAGCACTAAAATTGGACTAGTCAGCTAATACATGAAGCCAAAACAGATCTACCAGCAGTATAACAGAGATGTCAAGAATCTGTGATCTAAAAGAATAACATGAGGCATGACAAGAATCCAACGGCAAATGAAGAGTATTATCATGACCATTAACAGTATTGTATGAGATTATTAGGGCATGTAAACCAAGTATGAGAGAATCCAGCAATATGAGTCATTTTTAACTATATATACATATATTGATAACTACTAATACATTTTCACTACATAGAAACACAATACACAAGCATTTGCAGTGTTAGCAATTATTTTTCTTGATAACTTATGCCTTGGTTTTATAAACGTGTCATCTGATTTCTGGATAAATATGAAACATAGATGCCTGCCTTAGATTTTGCTGATGTCTTTTCAGGCTGTAAAAATTGAACATTGTGAGCGAGTTCATGTTATTGCAGCAGCAAAACGAGTCTGTATCGCCAATTGTCGTGAATGTGTGTTCTTTCTTGGAGTAAACCAGCAACCACTAATTGTTGGTGATAACCATAAGTTGCAGGTTATTTTGTTCCCATTCATGTGATATGTAATGTGCTGTAGTGCGTTGGTTTCCATTATGTTTGTATTGTTCCATAGCTATAAAATGAAGTTTGAGGGAAATTGTTCTGGGATGCATGTTTTTGCTAATCTTATTTCAAACATAAAGATCTTTGAACTTGAACTTCTTTTCGGAGATACTTAGCTGCACTAACAGGACAGACTTACATCTTTTGTCCGGGGGTTCAAGGTAAAAACCCGAAGTTCTGCTTTTGGGTGGCATATGATTTTTAGATTTTTTGTCAAATTTAGTTGCAGAAGCTTTTTATTTTTAGTCAATAACAAGTTAGGTTGATTCTCTTTCGGCTATCCGATCCAATATTATACACATAATTTTTCAAAAGTTCATGTCTATCTGAAGATTTGCCTCCACAAGTTAAGTCAAAGCAGTTGTATCTTTACATTTTGAAGGTGTGCACTAAGCCACCATAGTGATCGAGTAATATTTGACATTTCAAATCAGGTGGCACCATACAATACTTATTACTCAGAACTGGAGGAACACATGGCAGAAGTTGGCATTGAAGCAACTATCAACAGGTGGAATGAACCTGTGACATTGGGGGTGGTTGATCCACATGATTCATTGTCTCATCCTGCAGGCACATCCGAAGTTCAATCAGAGACCGCAATATGCCTGGAACCTGAGCAATTCACTAATTTCTTGGTATACTATGCAGATTAATTTTTGCTCGTAAAGAAAATGCTTTCCAGCGTCTGTTAATGGAAGCTGAATATTTCTTTTGATTTGATTAACTTTGCTTGTTTTGTCCATTTGATTCTATCTTGCACTCTTGCAATCTGAATCTTGGCATTAGATCATTTCGATTTATTCTTAGTGCTGAGCTTTTGTCTGTCCATATCAATATCAGTATTTATTCTCTTTTATCATTTTACCTTTATTTTTAGTGGGGTGAATTTTTGGGGTAGGGGGTTAATGGAGTCTTAATGTTTCTACAACTTCCCTCGTAATGATTTAGGGATCAACTAAGATTTGGTTGTAATTTTTTTTCTCCTTTTACATAGATTCCTAGCTGGTTTGGAGGTGAAGCCTGTGGATCTACAAAGGATAACCCATTTCCATTGCCAGACATATACATGGCATCCCAGCAGAGAAATGTATGTGAACTGGTGCTGATTATAACAAGAGCTGTAGATTTGTTTCTAATAATTGCTTATGTAATAATAAAATGTACATTGGTCTGACATTATGGTGAATCGTTTGCGATGTTTCAGCAAAAGAATTTGGGGGAGGTGAAGCAGTTATTGAGGGAAGCACCTCTTGACGAAAATAGGAAGCGGGAGTTGTCATGTGCGCTTCATCTTTTATTCAAGGACTGGTTATATGGTAATTTTAATGTCAAGCCCTGGCTAGTCTTTATTTTCACTGAAATATGCTAGAAATGAAATGCTTTTATTGTAGAGAGTACACATTCTTAATTGAGCTTTTAGTACCTAAACTATATTTAATCAGCTTGGCCATTAGAAACAAAAATAATCTCTCAAATCCTGCTTAACCTTCGGTATGTGCAGTAGAATATGTCAAAGTAAATTTCTTTTGTATTTCCATTTCATTTTGTGATTTTGCAGTCATTCTTGAGGAGCAGCTCCATAGTAATGCTACATTTTTGCTTCAAAATTTCAACCTGCTTTAAGCATCTCCCCTCATATGAACTTATTTTGACTTGTTGGAGCAAGTTGAACTGTTGAAGACCTACTATTATTTCCTTTATGAATATGTCCTGAATAGGGAACGCAAAAAATTTCATTGTTTTCACATAGTCATGGAGTTTCTTAGGGATATTTGGTAAAAAAGCTCGTACTTCATTTGTCTAGGTTTTTTAGAGAACAAAAGTGCTGAAACATTTGCTCTCTTGAGTCCAGCATGATGTGTTAAATTGACATTGGCCTTCATGTAGAAAGCTTACCTCTGTCAGAAACATGGTAATTATAGATTATATTATATATAGCGGTATGTCATTTTTGGGAGAAATTGACACTGTTATTAGGGAAACTTTGATGGAAAAGCAAGCAACTTGTTTTTGCGAGTGGGATGCCAGGCCTTGAACTGATTAATTTGTTAGGAATCAATCGAGTACATGATACTTTCCTGAGATGCTTGTAGCATTCATCTCATGCTCATTCGTGGCAGCGGGATTTAATCTAAGCATTTTGTGGTTTCCTTTTAATCAATATGTATCAAATTTTAAGACTTATTGTGAGGCTAAATCATAAAACCTGGCCTGTTGATGTTTACCTAAATAGTTGTTGAAGCAGCTAAGGTTTCAGAAAACCATGCATTATTGCAAGGTTTTTTGACCCTACAGTCTACCCATAGGCATCTTGAGATTCCCGAATTTGTCTTCATAACTGTATATCTACCGAGTTTACTAATTGGTGTTGGCACATTTTTGTGTTTGGAACACAGCTTCAGGGAATATCCGTCAGCTTTACTGCCTGCAAGGTGATTAATGTTGGATGATGAACGCGTGCCTCAATTAGTCAGCTCTGGGGTGCTCTTTCCGTACCAATGCCATTGATAGTGGCTTTTTAAAGGCGGATGAGAATCAGCACGTTGTAGTTTGGGAGCTGGTACGCACGTTTCTTTGTTGACATTGGTGCACATATTTCATTGGAAACGCTAAGCCCAGCTTAATATTTTTTGAAAGAAAATAACTCACCTGTAATTTTTGTTCGTTTAGGTTCGCAGTTTTCTTGCTTTCTTGTTTTTCCCTTCTTAGCGTCTCTCGGCTTATTAATCATAAAAGTTCTCTTTTACTTTCTGCCTATTGTTTAGTCGGTTGGTTTCAAGAACTTCTATTTCATTATCGTACAAGTAATTTCTTCCTCATTTCACCGAAGTAAATATGCACACGGCTATTTGCATAAGATCCTGAGAATACGAGGCAATGAGATTGGAAAGAACTAATCAAAAGGCTTGTTTATTTGGCTTGACACATGTAGGAACACGGTGTGATTTTAATTCTATTACAGTACAAAGTCGCGAAAACAACCTTATATTGAATTTCGCGGGAAGTGCAAGGACAGAAAAACTTAGGTATAAGATTTGCAACTATAGTTCCCAACATTATAAGATCTCCCCGTATGTAGGGATGTCAATAAGGCCTGATTTGGGTTAACTGTGGTCAGCTCGTGGCTTGACCTGTGGCTCGGGTATTACTTTAAAAACAATTTTGTTTTTAACGGTTTTTTTGAAAGTATATATGGTGGGTTGAGCATTGTGTCAGGCTCTGGGTCAGCCAGGAGCAGCCCTAATTTGGCTCTATCTATTGATATTTCTAACCGTACGATCCCGTAGATAAAAATTTTGAAGGTAAAAGTTATCGTTTTCTTTTGATCAAAGAAATTTTTTGAGCTTTAAAACTTTGAATCTAATCCAACTCTTAAGCTCATTTTAAATTAATAAATTTTGATTTAAATTGATAATTTGTTATAATTATTTAAAATTACTTATTTATTTATTTATATTATAGTTAATTATTTCATAATAACTGATATTTGATTAGTTTATTTTTAATCAAAAGGTAATAAATTTTTGAAAAATAAAAATTTTAAAAATTAATTAACCCACAAGAAAATGCGGACATTTGACATTTGGTTCTATAGAAGAAATAAATCTGTTAGAAGATACAAGTTATATCCTTGTCCTCCACTTGAATGAACTAAAAGTTCAGGCATTAGCACATTAGAATTGATTCAAGATTAAGCCTTTTTTTTTTGTTTTTTTGCTATTATCTTCCCGTTTTCAACTTTGATTTATACTGAAAATTTAAATTCTAAAACGAAAATTTATTGAGACACCAAAATGAGCAAGGGTAAAAATTGAAGGTTCCAGGATTGTCATAGTCCGTTAAGATTCTCAGGTCCTCGAGTTGTCCCATTTAACGACCTATAGCAAGTTAGCAACATGCATTTTCATTTTAGCTTTACTTAGGCGAAAACTATAAATTTATTGTTAGTTTCTGCTTCAATCCTGCGTTGGACTAGATTGCATGAAATAGAATTACAATCACAATGTCGAATTATAAGAAGTTTTTTAATT
>JAOSBN010000004.1:31002085-31026214 GCA_027563595.1 Erythroxylum suave | reverse complement strand
CCTATAGCAAGTTAGCAACATGCATTTTCATTTTAGCTTTACTTAGGCGAAAACTATAAATTTATTGTTAGTTTCTGTTTGAATTAGTCTATCGACTTCAATCCTGCGTTGGACTAGATTGCATGAAATAGAATTACAATCACAATGTCGAATTATAAGAAGTTTTTTAATTTCTTTATTATTGAATACATAGCAAAATTAAAATTCATTTGTAGCTTTAGATATTTAGAAGATTTCATAATAATTCAATTTTTTAATTTGTCTTCTAGAAGTACAATTATTATTTTTTATATCTCATTTCACTAATAACTTACCATCCTCTTAATATATTTAATTTTACTAGTTATTCGATATTTTATTATAGTTTGTTCTGTATTACATGAATGTTCTAATTGTTCTTCAAATTTATGCATAGAGGCCCTATCCAGTCTAATCAATTACTATATCTCCCTAGGTCCAATCTTTTTATTGGTTTTGCAAATGACTTACGTGTTTTCTGCGAGGCCAATGATAGGTCCATCTATACCCTTATATCATGCTTGAAGGTATTCTAATATCTCTTTGGATTAGAAGCAAACTCCAACAAAAGCTAGTTAAACTTATCGCTAAGTGTCATAGAAGAAGTAAAATGGCTCTTAAACATATCATGTTTCCAAACTACCTAATCTCCTATCACATATTTGGGTTTACCTGTATCTACAAGGAAATTAAGGTTTATGGACTGTGGACCATTATTGGGAAAAAACTTCGTAAAAGACTAAATCATTGGTCCAATGAGGACTTTTTTTTTTTAATGTAGGGATGTTAACGTTGATTTTTTTTGAATCTTACTCCAGATTTAAGGGTTCGCTCACTCATTTCTCCTTAAAGGGGTTATCAGGACAAAAGATTACTAAAACTTTCCTATGGGGTGGTAGAAAGGAAGGAAAAATTTTGGCTAAGGTCAAGTAGAATGAATTGTGTAGGCCCAAGGAAAAAGGTGGATTGTGGATCACTAAGATAAGCATAACAAATAAAATTCTTACTACTAAAAGGCTCTGGAAGTTGTTGGTGACATAGTCTTTATGGTCACTTACTCCTATTCTCAAAAGCAGCAACATGTGGGAGCCAACTACCAATACAAGATCCCCCTGGTTCCTATCTCAAATCCTAAAAGCCATGGAAATACTATACAACTCCGTCAAATGCAAGATTGGGAACGGTAGAAGGAATTTTATGTAATATGACAACTAGGAAAAATAATAGGGCCCTAATTTACTCACAATTTAGAGGTCGATTTCTAGAAGAATTCCCTATAAAGGCCAGAGTGGCAATGTGGATACATAAGTATAAATGAGGTAATTTTCCATTTGGATTATTCCAATTTATCCTTGATTGTAACCTCCAAGCTGACTCAGAAGATAGCTACATATGGCTCAGACATCCCTCTAGCAAGTCTACTAACAGATCGTGTAAGTAGTTATTTAAGACTAGAGCAATTAGGGTAGATTAGCACCTATAGATTTGGCATAAAGCACTCATCCCTAAAACTTCCTTCCCCAACTGGTTGGCATTATTGAATGGCCTAACCACACAGGATAACATCAACCACCTTAACATTGAAGATAGTTGTACCCTCTGTGGATCAGAGAAGAAGACCATTCCCTATCTCTTTCATAAATGCCAGTATTAGGAGAAGATAAAAGAACCTATCAATATGAGGGGAAGGCTATTCAGTCTTTCCTCTATAGTGATTTGACTAATAGAGAATCACACCATTTTAATTGAAGATAAGAAATTAATTATTTTGAATTGGGGAAAATGCATGTATAAACTATAGGTTGACATAAATCACAAATGCTTCCAAAACAAAGAAAAGATAGTAGAAGAATTGCTAAAGGAAATTAAATAGTGGAGTAGAGAAACTTACCTACTATAGAAACCCAAAAAGTTAACATCCTTAATTGTTTCCTATATTTGCTACCTCTATTACAAGGCTTAACAAGGAAAAGGATTAATCTCCATCGAGTGCTCCAAAGAAGATAAGGTCCAATTAAGCCTACTAGCCATCAAGAGCTAGCCCTATTGTAACTCCAAGAGAAGACAATGATCACTTGTCTTTGTGCTTTTCCAAAGACAACTCAGTTTAAACCATAAATCTTTTGTCTAATTACTAGACCGTGCAGAGTCTCTACTGGGTCAATAGTGGCCTTAAATCAACTAACTATTTTCATTATTTATAAGTGTGATAGCCTAATCTTTTGGGCTTAACTTTGGTCCTACTTAAGCGCGAGAATTAGTAAGGAAGTATAGGATTAGGGAGTTAAGATGGTTAAAGCATAATTAACACGTGCTTTAAGAAACAATGATGTATTGGTAGGAGGATAGTCAAGACTTGATCATAATTGGGAGATAGTTGGAGGTTAAGCATTAATAGCGTACTTGTTTGAGGTAGTTGGATTTGAGAGGGTTGTATAATAATACCATAATCATAAATTAGAGACCCATACACATTCATAGACTTTACCTGGATAAAACATTGATTCAACTTTCTTTGCACTTTGTACTCATCCTTTACTTAAATACAATTATATTTTTAATTTAAACTTTAATCCCTAATACTCTTTAAAATTAGTCAATTTGGTAACTTAGAATTCCTTTCTCTAAGTTTTCCAAAATCCACTTATATTTTTGTAAGAAGTTAGGTGCATTTTTTGGAGTATTCCTCCCCGACATGCTCTATTTCAAGTTGGTTGTAAAAAGTGATCAATAATTTGGCACGCTTATTAGAACATGTGATGTTGTGTACTAAGAATGGCAAAGAATTTTTCATTTTAGCCTTGGAGGAAGAAGTCTCTACTGTAATAGGGAACGAAGGCTTTGTATCTCAAACGATTGAAAATTTGGAGAACACAACATCACCTTTAGCTAAATCTCCAATTGGTGAGGATTCCAAATCGTCACAACCATCAACAAGAATGATGTTGTTTATGTAAATGATATTTTAGAGTCAAAGTCCAATTCAGTCTTTACAACTTAAGCAATCAAGATGTTGATAGAGAAGATGGAAATTTTTTTTGCTACTTTAGTATATAGGTCACTAGGCATAATTCCCCTTCTCTAGTAAGAAAATTTTTTGAACGGTTAGAAGGACAACTTGCACCAAATGTGATGTTTGAAGTTGAAGCTAATAGACTTAATTATGGCTTAAGGGGAATCTTTTTAGCTGTAAAATATAATCCTATTCTATTGTTACTCCACCAAAAATGAGGTTTCAAGCTAATGTGGAAGCTATTAAAGAAGTTATTCAAGAGTTGTGTAGGCCTAGTTTGAGACATTGGCCACTTGGAATTCCATAATCCTTATCAAAAGCATATTGATCATAATGATCCTTATTTTCATGTTTACAAAATTCTTGAGTTTGCTTTGTTTTATGGTGAAGATGGCCAGTCAACTATAAAACACATTGCCAAATTCACTATTCAATATATTGAATTGGCTAATTATAAAAATTTCAACAAATTTAAACTTATATTGTTTCTAAATTCTTTGAAGGGTATGTCATTTTCCTAGTATGCATTGTTGCCTAGGAATTGTATCCTTTTATGGACAGAAATGGAAAGAATATTCCCTACTTAGTTTTTCTAAATTGAACCTAAGGTCAATATAGCCAAATTGTCTTGAGTTACTAAGAAAAATAACGAGAACATAGACATGCTTACCATCCAATTTAGGAAAATAAGGAGTTCATGTTGAATTACACCTTTGAATTTTGAATTACATCCTAGTATGAAGAGCTTTTTAAAGAGGGAGGACATCAGAGAGAGAGTTCACTTGGTACTTATTTTATGGAAACAAGTCTATATGATTCAATAGTGGTTAAGGTTAATATCCATGGAACTTGCATTTTCCTTGCTCTAGAACAGAAGTCAGTTGAAGCTAAAAGAAAAGTACAAGCACCAACTACTTAAATGCAATACACTATTGATATTTCCAAAAACATTAGTACTTTTTGATTTCTTATTACAAGAGAGGTTTATTACTTTACTGTTAGAACATATGATTTCTATAATGGAAGAGATTTGAGGGAGTGGCTACCGAAAGTACCATAAGGTATGGAGTCACCTTATGAATTCATGGTGGGGATTGAAGAATGTTATTTAAGATCAAATCAACTAGGGAATTATATTATTTATTGAAGCCAATCAGACCATGCTGATAGATAAACATCCATTTCCACCAGTTGCAACCATTAATACAATGGAGTTTGGTTTACAACTCTTGTTGGATGTTAAGAGGAAGCTAAAGATCATAGAGGATTGTTTAGTGCCAGCTAAAAGTTTAGATACTTATATTTTTGTTCTTAATTATAGTTTGAATGCTAAATCTAAGAAAAAGAATAAGTGGATTCCTATAATCTAGTAGAAAGTATAGATTATAAGATGAAATCATAAGACAAATCACTCAAATTTTTAAGCAAAGGTCTGTTGCTCAAATTTCAAGCTTTTAGTAAATATTTGGGGAAGAAATTAGAGCCTTTACTTGAGAAGAGGGAATGCAAAATATCGATGCTGGCCATAGGTTCAAGAATTTTAAAGAAAGTAGTTCTAAAGAAATAAGTTGAAAATATGGCTCAATATTATCATAACCAAAATGATGGAAATTTTAGGCAAAGATGATATAGATTTGATCCTAACAAAAGTGTCTGTTACTAGATTTACTAAGGGCACAACTAAGGTATAGGGAAATCTCATTGTTATAGTAGGGGAAGTCTTCATTAGTAGATTTCTTCATTGTAAACACACATGCAAGTTATCAAGTTTTGTTGGGAGAGATTAGATTCATTCCAATTTTTGTATTCCTTTATCTCTTTATTAGCTTTTGCTTTTGTGGAAAGGTATTGAGATGAAAATTGTTTAGGCCAATTCTCAGCCTTTCCATTCTAAAATGGATATCTATTGATGTAAGGATCTTGTAGCCATTTACATGTTATTATATGAATGAATGTAATGACTGCAAATTTCAGTGTGAATTGCTTTTCTTTTAAGTTTTTTTATCTGTTTTTTGAAGTTCACAAATTCTAGATGATGAAACTATATTTATTTATGTATGCCATAAAACACTTTCATTAATCTCAGTTGCATTTGCACAAGATGTACATTGTTAATACAAAGAGTAACCAAGTGAACAATTAACCCTATAATTTTACAACACTTAATTTCTAAGATATAAGCCCCTAATGTCACAATCATAATTTTGTTCCAGATGTTGAAACATCAAACAATTACACTTTCCAATGTTAGGTAAGCTCAATTACATTTAGACACTGTTCTGGTACATAAAACCATTTCTAGTTAAGGCTTTAAACATACAACTGTTGCCTAAATTGCCTTTATTATTTAGGCTAACAAACATAAGCAAAACTACTAATCACAAGCTTAGACAAGCTACAAATTTCCAAGACTTTGTTGAATGTGTTTCATTACTACTCTTTATAGCATCTAACTAATTCTTCAACTTCTAAATTTCTACAATCATTTTAGCTTTCAAAACATTTACTGCATTCTCTTTTAAGTCTGCCACTTCAGCCTGCAATAGATTACTTTGATGGTATAACATCTTCTCTTTGTTTTTCAGCTCTAATATAATTTGTCTTGCTTTTGAAGAAAATCTTTGATCATGCCATTCATGAAATTCACAAACATTTTCCCTTTACCATCAAAGAAAAAACAACAATTTTTTAATGAAAAATATGAACATATTTATATTAAACAAAATCAAAATATACCAAAATTATCGAAAAAAATCAATAGTCATAAAACCTTCTTCTTAGATTTTCATTAGTCTATGAAGTCCATCTAGGTGCCTTCAAGTTATAGTAAAAATATTTAGCCTCTTCGTCATAGTCCCATTCAATTGGTAAGTTGAAGAAATCAAGTTATATGACCTTGAATCAAGCTTAGAAAGTGTTCCTTTACTGCCAAAGATGAAAATTTCAAAAATTGCCACTAAGGACAAAATTAAAACCAAGAAAACAAGAAATTGAATCCTCTAATCAACCTCATTACCTTGAACAACTACTAATTGAGCTCATTTTCAAGTATTCCCAGCTGATCTCTTTGAAAATGTAGTTCAATCCTCTAATCTACCTTTTCATCCAATAGGTAAATTACAATGCTGTAATGTTGATTGTGTAGCCACTAATAACTAAATGAAGTCTACATAACTGAATTTGTATGTTTATAAGAATCTGCATCTTTCTATAAATGCCATACTTTATTTTAAACCAGCAGATAAAGGTAAACAAAACCTGGATAAGCCTTAAGGAAGCTAAACCAAGTGACATAAATCATATCCTACATACAATATGAAGTAGATGGGGAAGAGAAGACTTGATCATATCCTACATATAATGTATGATAGAATTGTACATGAAAACAATTTTATTATACACAGTATTCATCCCTATAAAGAAGATAAAGTAATTAACTTAAATTACATTGTTAATGAAAGGTTCCATAAAAAGGGAAAAAGGGAAAGGAATAAAGTGAAGATTTAAACACCAAAAGTTATATGCAAAAATTAGAAGGGAGCATGAGTTATTACTTGCGGCTTTAATCAGAATACTAGTACATCACCACCTTCCATTACCTGTGGAAAAGGGGCACATGTATGTTTCGAATCTCCAAAAACCTAACCAACCATTTGCCTTCAACTTCAAAAGAGAAAGCTCACACTATGTAGAAGCTCACGTTAGAAAGTGGATCTACGATTATGCTTAAAGCGATGATGTACTCAAGGATTTGAGTGATCACAAAAGTGAGAGAAACAGGGTGAAAATTTGGGGAATTAAATGTTGATTTAGGGTTGAAAAGTAAAAATTTAAATGAAATTAATTTTTTTTTAATGAAAATCCATCTGACCTAGCTTGTACATGCGTTTTTAACATGACATCTAAAGACTAACTGGCTTGCATGTAACGACGCGTGTATTACACGTCCTAATTTTCATCTAAAAAAGCCTAAAATTGAGCAAACTTATGGAAGTTCAAACCTTGATTGAGCAGGTTTAAAGTTTTAGTCTTAAATTGATCAAACTAAAAAATTTTAGGGTCAAATTTAGGCTTTTAGCCACAAAGAAGATATTTTTTAAAAAATTACCCTTGATTATTTCCTTCACCTTTTCTATAACATTATAAGAGGTATCATATATTCTAGGCATACATTACTTTTAGAACCACTAAAATGGTATATTACTTGTATTTTGAATGATTTTGAAGGATTTAATACTTAATTTGATAGTTATTGTCATTTTAAGTCTTACTTTTGCCTATACAAGGAAACAAAGTGAAATTAGAGAAGAATTGTACTAAATTAGAGCAAGTTTGGAAGAGTTGGAGAAGGAACATAAACATGACACCTACATTACCATGTTAAAAGCCATGTTCAAAAGTGGCCATTTTGGATGAAGTACATAAAACCCTACATAGATCCATATAGGTCTTATTTTGGCATTATATTTTTCTAGAGGATTTTAAATTAAACATGACCTACTACATAGACCATGTTGGCACGATATAGCTTATTAAAAAGCTAAGATTTTAGATTTAAGGAAAAATAAGACAAAAGGAAGGAGTTCTTTGGCCAAAAAACATAAATACCATTTTTTAAAGTTGTTCTACATTAGTTTTAATCAGAATTTAGTCATTCTTTGAAGATAGAACAAGATTTCAATAAGAATTTTTTGGAGATCTAAAATTTAAGAACAATTGGTTTCTTATCTTGTTTTCTTTATTTTTATAGTTGTTAGTCTTTGTTTGAGAATAAATTAGTATATAGATTTAGGTAAGATGAACACAGGGTGTGATGTAATTTGTTTAATTCTTTAATTTAATGAATTTATAGTTTTCTTAAGATTTATTCATTTTTATAACTAACTAAATTGAAGTAATAAAGTGGAAGATTCAATATTTGATTTGTGTTAAGCATAAGCTATACAAGAGAAGGCCACAAGATATTTCTAGGTTAAGGTAAAATCTATCAAGAGAGTTTATAGAATAAGATAAAGAATTTTTAGGATATATTGATTCTAAAGGAATTTCAATTAACTTACCTATGGATAAGGGTTGTATTGTCAGCAATTAGAAGATTCCGAAGTCAAACCTACAAGTAATCAGGAGACAAATTAGCAATAGAATTAGTGGAGAATATTTTGTAATTAATACTTACCATAGATAGGTGATGGGTAATTGTATAATTAGACTCTATGTACAATGAAATGGAATGAATTCCCACAATTTTACCGAATATTACCATCCTAATATGGTATCAGAGCGATGTTCTTTGGTTCTGAGACTTATAGTCCAGTGCTCATCATCTACCATCAGCCTATTTTTTTGAAACACAGTCAAAACAGAAACATTCGAAGTTTTTCCAATCCAGCAAATTTTATCCAGCCATGTCAACATCTGACAACAATGAATTAACCCTACAACTTGCAAACCTGTTATGCAATAGTCTCAATGGCCAGACAACATAATCCAATTCCAACACTTTGTCAATTGGACTCAAACTTGATGGGGACAATTACCAGTTATGGGCGCAACTTATGAGAATCGCAATTGGTGGTAAAGGCAGAGTTCAACACATCACAAGCGTGCCTCCACCACCAACAGAAACCAAACCAGATTTCTTGAAGTGGGAACAGTCAGATCTGCTTGTTTTCTCATGGTTGATACAAAATATCGACCCAAAATTGGTGAACAGGGTGGCTGAGTATCCAACCGCCAAAGCCCTATGGGATGGGCTGGTCATTACATACAGGAGTGGAGCAGACTCCCTTCAGATTTATGATCTCCATATGAAAGCCAACAAATAAACTCAGGGGTAGTATACATTAGAAAAATACTGGAATATACTCCAATCCATATGGATGAATATCGATAGAAGGCAGCCCAATCTAATGGGATGTTGCGAAATTGGAGTCACAAGGTACAATAAAATTGTACAAGAACACAGATTATATCAGTTTCTTTCTGGTTTGGATGACAAATATGACAGTGTCCGGCGAGATATTTTGAAATAAGAATCCCTTCCCTCAGTGGAATCTGCATATGCCACCATGAGAAAGGATGCCGCCCGGCTCCAAATTATGAAGTCGACAACCACCAGCAATGCAGATCCCTCATCATTGGGGATAGGAACGGTTCTAGCAGCAAGGATAACCGGAGGCAAACCCAGAAATGAAATCAAACAACAAATAGCAAAAGGGCGGCGTTCGGATAACGGCGGGAAGCCATGGAAATCGTCATCGCGCGAGGATAAGTCCAATCTACAGTGTACCCATTGTGGAATGAAAAAGCATACCAGAGAAACTTGTTTCAGGCTCATCGGCTACCCGGAGTGGTGGGAAGACAACCACAAGCCGCCATTGAGTCGCACCAGAAATAGCAAGGCTGCCTCTACGATTCGCATCTCGGAGGTCACCGACACAAGCAACGGCAACCATGATGCAAAAATCGAAAGGCGTGGCGGCGGAGATCAGACAAGTTTTGTTGCAGTGGCTAGAGAGACAATGAATCCTAATGAGATGGATCAACGAGGTATCAGTCAACATCCAGGAAAAATGTTCGAATGGATTTTTGACTGTGGTGCAATTGACACCATGACATGTGACCCAACATACATTATAGCCCCAATTTTTTCCCGCAAAACCCATATTCAGTTGGCCAATGGGGGGTTATCTGAAGTTAAAGGGGTTGGAACAATTGAAATATCTCGGAAGTTGAAACTCTCAAATTGCCTTTATGTCCCATCACTATCGTGCAAACTGTTGTCTCTCAATCATATTGCGAAAGAACTTAATTGTGTGGTACTAATATATCCCAAATTTTGTCTTTTGTAGGACATTCATACGTGGGAGATAATTGGGCGTGGTACTGAGCGAGGGGGTCTGTACCATGTAGATGAGGTGGCTCACCAAGGAACTGCCATACTGGCTCACGGAACACCTGACCGACAGATCTGGCTATGACACCGACGTCTAGGTCACCCATCCTTTAGCTATCTAAAATTGCTATTTCCTACTTTATTTCAGAATAATAATGTTTTAGTTACTTGTGAAACTTGCATCCTAGCCAAAAAGCATAGAGTATCTTTTTATTCAAATAATACTCGGGTGAACTATATGTTTTCTTTAATACACTCAGATGTGTGGGGACCAACCCCACACTCTAATAATAGTCAGTTTTAATATTTTGTTTTATTTATGGATGATTATTCTCGTATGACTTGGGTTTATTTTCTTAAACACAAATCTGAAGTCCTGGCCAAATTCTTTGCATTTTATAACATGGTTCTCACTCAATACAATAAAAAAAAATTCAAACTTTATGATCTGATAATGGGGGGGGGGTATATTAATAGCTCTATGAAATCTTTCTGCCTGGAAAAAGGACCTATACACCAAACTACATGTCCTAACACCCCTCAACAAAATGGAGTTGCAAAATGAAAAAATCGCATTATCCTTGAAATGACTAGAGCCGTAATGTTTGAATCTCATGTACCTAAATCCTTCTAGCTAGAGGCCATAGCCACTTCAGTTTACCTTATAAGCTGTCTCCCTACCAAAATACTTAACCACAAAACCCCACTTCAAGTCTTAGCCACTCAAACCAATATCCCACCAATCCTAACTCTTCCTCCTCGCATCTTTGGGTGTTTAGTCTATGTCCATATTCCCAAGGTAGAACACAACAAACTTGATCCTTGTGCTCGAAATTGTGTCTTTGTGGGCTATGCTATTCACCAGAAAGGGTACCGTTGCTATGATCTTGAAACTCATCGCATCCATATCACTATGGATTGTGACTTCCTTGAATCCAAGTATTTTTATGCTCACCAACCTAGTGGTTAGGGGGAGAATGCAGATGATCCACTACATTGGTTAAATAGCCTGATCTCGATAGACGGAGTTCTAACAGAACCAGTAAGCGGAACCACCGAGCCGCCTTATGACAGGGAACAGATTCATAAGCCAAGTACAACAACCAATGGTACTCCTTCGGTGGATGTCCTACAAGAGGTAAGTTCCACACAATCTCCGGTTGTTGCTTCCACTGAGGATGCTAACCATGGCAGCTTGACTTCTGAGACTCTAGTTGAAGAAACAGAAAGATATGTCCTACCACAGAGGAGCACAAGAGGAGTGCCACCAAAAAGATACTCACCAGAACATATATCGAGAGTATCGAGATACTCAGTGGGAAATGTTGTCAGGGGGAGCTTCTCGGAGGTAGCCAAGATGTTTACCACGACACGCTATACAGAATCAATTCCGAGAATAGTGGAGGAAGAAAAATAGAAGAAAGAATGGTGGCAGGCAATGAAAGTGGAGATGGATGCCCTTGAACGAAATAAAACTTGGGAGAAATGCTTGCTCCCAGAAGGGAAACATCCAGTAGGTTGTCGATGGGTTTTTAAAGTCAAACATAAGGCTGATGATACAATTGAACAGTACAAGGCCCCGATTAGTGGCCAAAGGTTACACTCAAACCTATGGCATTGACTACTCAGAGACCTTCTCCCCGGTGGCCAAGATTGATACAATTTAAATGTTGTTCTCTATAGCAGCAAATCAAGACTGGCCACTTCATCAGTTTGATGTGAAGAATGCCTTTTTTCACGGGGATCTTAGGAAAGAAGTGTACATGGAGGCACCTCCAGGATTTTCAGATGACTTTCAGAAGAATGAGGTATGCAGACTAAAGAAAGCACTATATGAACTTAAACAGTCCCCACCAGCTTGGTTTGGAAGGTTTACAATGGCAATGAAGAGATATGGGTACAAACAAAGCAATGCTGACCACACCTTGTTCTTGAAGCAGTGAGGAGGACTCATTACCTGCTTGATCATATACGTGGATGATATGATTAAAACAGGAAGTGACATTGAGGAGATTGTCCTATTAAAAGAGAACCTATTCATAGAATTCGAAATGAAAGATCTAGGTGGGCTGAAGTACTTCTTAGGCATCGAGGTACTAAGGTCAAGGAGAGGAATCTTTATATCTCAGAGAAAGTATGTACTTGATCTTCTGGCTGAAACCGGTTTAGTTGACTGTAAGTCGGCAGAAACTCCATTGATGATGAATCATGGACTACGAATAGAAGAAGGAGCTGAGCTAACAGACAGAGAATGGTATTAAAGGCTTGTTGGGAAATTGATCTACCTAGCATATACAAGACCTGATATTGCTTATGCTGTGGGAGTTGTGAGCCAGTTTATGCACCAACCACAGGCAGATCATATGGAAGCGACGTTGAGAATTGTCTGATATCTGAAAGGAACAGCCGAAAGAGGAATATTTTTTAGAAAAAATGGGCATCTAGATGTTGAAGTATATACCGATGCAGACTGGGCAGGCAATCCCAATGACCAAAGATCTACTTCAGGGTATTTCACCCTAGTTGGGGGTAATTTGGTAACTTGGAGGAGCAAGAAATAGAAGGTTGTGGCTCTGTCTAGTGCAGAAGCAGAATTTTGAGGAATAGCAAAGGGTCTTGTAGAAATTTTGTGGGTCAAGAAATTGACGACTGAAATTGGATTCACACCACGACTTTCGTGTCAGCTGAGGTCTGATAACAAAGCAGCAATTAGCATCTCTAAAAAACCACTACAACATTACAGGACCAAGCATGTGGAGGTAGACTGCCACTTTATCAAAGAGAAATTGGAAGAAGGAACGATTGATCTATTTTTTGTCCAATCGGAGGACCAACTAGCTGATATCTTGACCAAAGTTGTCAATGGGAGGATATTCAACTCAGTTCTTGGCAAGTTGGGTATTGGTGATCCCACTACTCAACTTGAGGGAGAGTGTCAGCAATTAGAAGATTCCGAAGTCAAACCTGCAAGTAATCAGGAGACAAATTAGCAATAGAATTAGTGGAGAATATTTTGTAATTAATACTTACCATAGATACGCGATGGGTAATTGTATAATTAGACTCTATGTACAATGAAATGGAATGAATTCCCACAATTTTACCAAATATTACCATCCTAATATGTATGTCTCGAGAAAGAATATGATCTAAGTTAGGAACTCTTACTAGTATAAGAAACTAGAGGTATTCATTAAATCAAAGGAAAGTTGAATATAGTAAAGTCCTAAAGGATTTCTCACCTAAGTCTAGCTCATCCATATATTGATTTATTCTTGATCATCACATTATTTTATTATTTATATTTATTATTTATTTTATTTTCTTATTCAATCATTCATAATCATTAGACTTATTAAGTTTGTGAATAGTGGGTAGTTAACCAACTATCCTCATGGATTGAATGTACTTACATGTGCTAGATATAACTATGTCGTTCATTTATTGAATAAACAATTAAGTTTTTAGTACTATTGCCGAGGACTAGGCATTAATAATAAAAAATTTGCAAACTAATCTAACTAGACTTTTTATTTTATTTTATTTTAGTTTCTTTATTATTGACTGAATTTTCTTTATTCTTTCTCTTCTGTATGTTACTTCTTGTATGCATGATCCTAACCATCCGAAGAATATTATTGAGATGGATCTTGGGATTAAAAAAACTTTTGTATATAAGAAGAAGACTTCAAAGGAGAATAAAAGTTGGGGAAGCAAAGATGACTTCAGAGAATTTGGGGTAATTAAAGGATTTCACCATACCAAATGCATAAGGCATTAACTTAAGCATTTGGAGGTGCAATTTTGAAGCTACTATCTTCAAACTAAAGCCCTTTATACTCTCCATAGTATAGTGTAATCAATTTAAAGGATTTCCATATAAAGGCCTCAACTTGTACTTATCAATGTTCCTATAATATTATGATACATTAAAGCTAAATATTGTATTCCATTCCATCAAGCTTTGACTATTCCCTTTCACTTTGAGATATAAAGCTAGAGCATGATTGCATATGATGATAATCTCTTTCATATATTTTTCCCAGGTAGTTTTCCTCAGGCAAGAATTTATAAATAAGGAACTATATCATCACCTTTCCCTAGAGGGAAAATGAGTCCTTATATAAGGCTTTAGAGAGATATAAGGAGCTATTAAGATCATGTCAACATCATGAATTAGATAAGTGACTAATAGTTCATACCTTTTATAATAGGATGACGTACAACACTAAGATATCTGTTGTTGCAGATGTTGGTGGAGCTTTGATAAACAAGATAAAGCACATACTCTTATTAAGAACATGGCCCAAAGCTATAATTAATGGTTGAGGGAGAGAGCTAATCTTAAAAAGAATTTAGGCAAGTATAATCTATATTCCTTGAATATTTTAGTTGCTAAAGTGGATACTTTATCTAAAAATTTTTACCATATGAATCTTAACTCTATCAGTGCTAATAACTTGTTTTTTTTAAATAATTTCTATAGATCCCCAGGATACTTAGTTATAAATTACCAAATAGGGAACCAATTTTACATAGCCCTACTCTTTAATAGGTTAACGTTACTAACAACCCTAACTAAAAGAATGATGCACCCTTGACATGCTCTCTAACACCTATAACCTTGTAACCTTTGTTGGAGGAACCACTTGTATCTCTCATATAAAAATAGGTTTAACTTTGCACTTTAGAATAGAAGATAGTCACTTGGATTCCAACCTAAATCTTTTTAAACCCCCTTCCTTAGAAATCTAATCTATAATCCCTACTAAAAAACTTCCTTTAAACCAAAGTTAAACAATTTTAAAGATTTAAGGAGGAGATTAGGAACCTTAATTCTATGGTGGACTTTATACTTACTCATAGCAAGATGCTTAAGGCTTAAATTGCTTAACATACCAGTGTTACTATTAACCGCCTGGTCAATTGCTTGACAAGTTTGAGAATCCATGAGAGCATTGAAATGATATGATGTTGAGGGGTAATGGGCTAATTATAAGCTCCAGGTTAGAGAAGCTTGAGAGTAAGGGAAATAAGGGATGTAAGAAACTTGTTAGAGAGGAGAAGGAGCTTGAGATAGAAAAAAGAATGGGAGAAGAAACCAAACACATTCCTTATATACCTTATAAGTTTCCTATGCCATTTCTCTAAAGATTAGTTTAAGGTGAAATTGGATAAGAAATTAGGAAGAGTTATATATTCTTTAAAAGAATTATATTAATATTCCTTTTACTTACACTTTAAAAAATGTCACCTTATTCTAGGTTCTAAAAGGAAAAAGAAGGCTTAAGGAATATATAGTGGTAGCCTTGACTAAGGAGTTCAAAGCTTCAACTCAAAATAGACCACGTTTAAAACTTAAGGATCTTAGTAGCTACTCTATCCCTTACACCATTAGTGACATAAGCTTTGATCATGTTCCATATGGTGTAGGAATAGGCATCAACCTTATTCCTTTATCTATCTATAAGAGGCTTGAGGTGGGTGCCATTTCTCTTTAATTGATAGACTATTCTGTCAAAGATCTAGTAGGTACAATAGAAAATTTGTCTATCAGAATTGGTAAGTTTCTTATTCCGTCGACTTTGTAGTCTTAGATATGTCCAAGGATAAGAATGTTTTGATTTTGGGAAGACCTTTCTTAGCCACTTCTAAGACCATAATATATGTTTATGAAGGAGAGTTAACCCTAAGAGTTAGGGATAAGAAAGTGAAGTTTAAGAAATCTATGCAAAAAATCCCATTGATGGTAAATTTAATAATTATTTTTATTTTTTGTGCTTGATGAGGATGCATCTTATATTATATAGGAGGTAAAAGCTTCAAATTAAAAGGGGAAAATGTCAAAGTAAGAGAAAGTAAAGAAAATGAGTAACTCGACTATGGAGAAAAGGGTTGAGCTTATGACCTAAAACAAGAGCTTATTGGGACATAACCCAACACTTTTTACCTTTTAAGTTTTAAACTTTAGTGTTTTTAATAGTTTGGTTATTAATTATTTATTTCCTTACTATCATTGTTATTTTCTTGACCTTAACTTGATCTTATTTTGTTAGATGTTGGTTAAAATCTCATATTAAGTGTTTGGAGTTAGTGTATTCTGGATTTTTACATGTTTTTAGGATAACACAAGTTTAAACACTTCATTGTGTCAATTCTCATGTTAACTTACCAAGAGAAATAGAATTTTCTACTTTTTTGCGTGCCACTAATATAGTCTCATATAAAGGCCACGTACGAGCACATGCCACCATGTTTCTACACGACAAGACCCATGTTCACCTAAAAAAAACTTAAAACTTTATAAAATGAGCCACTTTTCAACATACCTCCTATATGGTAGGTCAATCCAATCCATATTGAGAATGCAACCTTAAGGTAAGTACACATGGCATTGTATCGTACCTTATGCATAGGAGCTAAAAAGAAATATAAGTTGTTGTGTTTTTAAATAGATGACACATGCACAAATTTGTTTAAGTGTTATGTATCTTGCTCAATAAGGCATACCTATCCTGTGTTTTCTCTTTTTTTTTTACCATGTTCCTAGTCAATTTTTTTAAAATTATAACTTCTTTTTAGGTTTTTAGAGAAATAACTACCCCTTTACCCCTCTCCAATCACATATAATGAATTTAGTATTTACCTTTATTTTTCTTCACCATATTTTTCAAGATCATCTTGGTATTGTTATATTGCACCTCTACTTTTACTATTTTGATGTCTTATGGGTTTTATGAATTTTGTTTTTTTTCGTAATGGATGAATAAATATTGATTATACATGATCTTTAGGGGTGCTAAAAAATGGTCTATGTATATTGGATTTATATGGGTTGTATACGATCAAAGATTCTTAATGTAAATTACGTAGGTTTCTTTTTAATATATTTAATTTATAGGATTGGTAAATTTAGGTTCTAAATTAGACTAGGGAATATAAGACGTTGAAAAATTTACATTATATGATATTGGTGACAGGTATAATATGTATGAATAATGAAATCATAAGTATGGTAATATTATATGCTATATTAATATCCAATTTATTAGTTTATCACTTCATTTCATATTTTATTATCTTATACTCTACACTGACATATATGTGATGTCAATTATTTCTTTTCTAATATTGATTCATATTTTTCTTCAATCATCATATTAAGGAAAGGACTTACGTACCACTGGGACGATCGAGGATACTAAGGTAGTCACTACCTTATAAGAGGGCCAAAATGGATGTCATTGATTTTACATTACGTATCACCACTACAAGGACACAAGCTCCAAATAGATAGCAGAGGCTAGTGTATTTTCCATCAGCAGCACCAACTTTTCCAGTTGAGTCATATTAGCACTCAAATCATTCGTTGCTTTATTTTGAGACAAAAGCACAATGGAAGAGATACTAGAGCTTCTGCACAAAACATTTTGAGGCATCGAAGTTTATTGAGTGGGACATATTGATAGCTCACAATATTATTTCCTTTGATAAGTGGTATAATGTGTTTGACTTAGTTTACCAAGAGCTCACCTTGGAGTGCATGTGTACATTAGAGGTTGATAACACAAAGAAACCATAAGAAGACAAATCTATGCTCAAGTTTAGGTTAAAGACATGCACCATAACCTCAGTTATAACCTATTTGTGGTCCATATTAAATTCCATACAACGGAACATGTGGAGACCTTGATGCTAAGTAGGATCTCCCTAGACTTACAAATTTACTATAATTAATGGATACTGTGCTCTCTTACCATCCCATTAAATCTAAGGTATTAGGGTTTAATTTTTAACGATTATATTTGTACACAAGCTCTTAGTGCATTCATTATATGCAAATAGTGAAAGCACCAAAGTGGTAAGCAGGACGAACCTCTTCCTAATAGCGGCAGCACGAGGGTTGACAGCGGCTTATTTATTGCATGATTAGCACGAGAGTTGGGAGTATAGGTAGATGATCTAGACTTAATAACGGTTGCTACTCCTATGCCCATCACTATAAAGATTATTAGGTTGATGCAAATGTTATAACTTAAGGAGGATAGCCAAGGCTAGTACTTTGCCCTTGTAGGTAGGCTAATATGAGCTGATAAGGAGGCACTAACCCAAAAGGACCAAATTGTGGGTCCAGAGAGAGCACTGAGCCCATCTTCACCTCAAACCACTATGTCAACTACCCATCGAAATAATTTCACTTATATGGAACATTATATATGTTGGATCGAAAATGAAAACATGCAAGATTTGGTTAAACAAAAAATTTCAAAACTTTTTCGAAATAAAAAACATAGCGAAAATAACATAACCAAATCAACATGTTTCAGCTATACATGATACGATAGAAGGAAAATAATTTACATAAGAACAAGGTGGTAGAAATATACCGATTTCTTGCTACAGCTTTGACTCCTCGCTTTCGTATCCTCTCCTTTGTCAATGTACCCTCTCCTTGTTATCGTATCCTAACCAATCCGATCTACCACTTGTTCTTCTTAGACAACTTGTTTAACAAGATCCTTTGGTGGGAAAGGAGAAGAAATATTTACGAGGAGATTTTTTTTAGAAGAAAGAAGCAAAAAATGAGACTTTTCTCATTCAAGTTTTGACTTTGCATGCATGAGAGGAGAGAGTGAGTCAAAAAACAAAATGCAAGAACACTTCTTCCTCTCCTTGTCAAGTTTGGCTATCATGAAAGAAAGATGTGATGTTTATCGAATGCATCACTTCATTCTTTAATCAATCATAAAGAAGCCAATAAATGAGACTCTTCTTATTTGTTTACAATGGCTATATGAAAAGACCAATAACCTAAATAAGACCTTCTCATTTTAAGTTATAGATGAAAGAAGCAAGAAAAAAGACATCAAATGCACCTCTTCCTTTCTTTAATGAAATGATGCTCAAAGGTTACATTACATGCCATCATTAAAAGACAACCATTAAACCATTTAATGATAAGATCATTACTCCATTTAATGATGATAAAACATGATAAAAACCATCTTTAATTTAGCAATTCAATGCTAAATGTGCAGCTGCACATTTAGGTATAAAAAACTGAAATATGCCCTCCTTCTTTCTTTAATAAGTTTGTTTTAATCTAATTAATCTAATTAATGAAATCAAACCACAGTCAAGTCCACTATTAATTGTTCATTTGGGCTTCTAATTAAAGTAAGCCCAACATTCAATCATAGGTTTTAAAACCTCTATTCATACTTCTTACTTTGCTTGATAACCTTCCTAGAAGCCAAATGGGGAATCTAATTGGGCTTGTATAATTGAAGCTCCAACTTGATGGGTAGCTAGTCCATCAAACTACTGGTGCCAGTTTAATCACCAAACTCTGTAAAAACATCTAAAAGTGATGATATCATTATAAACTCTTTATTTGAGTGAATGTTCCCTGATACATGCAAACATTGGATTGATACTCTATACAAATCTATTATGATCATATCAAGAATTATAATGAAACACATATGAGTTCACCACTCATCAAGATTATGGTTTGTAATAACAGAATGCTAAGGTCTATGTTTTAAGATTAAAGTAATGACTTGCTTTATTCTTTGAAACATACTTGATTCTAGATTCATTTAATAGTGCCATTATCAATAGTTAACTACTATCATGATATGAAACTCATCATTCCCTTGAAGTAAACTCTTTTACTTACACGAAGATAAATCGCAACTGTGAATTAACTAATTTAGATTCTAATAATATACATTGTTCCCATACATCTTCATGTATATGTATATTACTTACAAAAGAATCTTGGTACTTTATGACTAGATATATATAATGCTCATACAAATAAAACCAAACTCTTTTTTTATTAATAATAAATATTTTTCATTACAAAAGTAACTAGAAGAAAATTAAGTTATGTGTAAATACACTTGCTTTCCAGGGCGCTATATTTACAAAACTCCAACAATCTCCTACCTACCCTAAAGCAAGTTTGACATCCCTCATTCCCATCCCCACTATGTGACCCTCAAAACTCTTTCGAGACAACGTGTTTGTAAATGGATTAGCAAGGTTTTGCTCTATGGGAATCTTTACTACATTCACCTCACCACGTTGTATCATCTCCCTTATGAGATGATACTTGCTCTTAATGTGTTTGGAAGCTTTATGGTTTCGAGGTTCTTTAGAATTAGCCACTGCCCCCCTATTATCACAATAAATTGTAATGACCTTTTCTGCCTTAGGAACTACCTCCAAATAATTCAGGAATTGGCAAAGCCAGACTGCTTCTTTTGCTTCTTCACAAGTAGCAACATACTCAACCTACATAGTCGAATTAGCAACACAAGATTGCTTGATACTCCTCCATACTATGGCTCCTCGTCCTAAAACAAATATAGAACTTGAAGTTGATTTCCTTGAATCAACATCTGATTAGAAATTGGAATCTGTATATCCTGTCGGAATAAGGTTACTTCCAGAGTAAACAAGCATTAAGTTTTTCGTCCTATGAAGATACTTTAGTATGCAATTAATCGCAATCTAATGCTCTATTCCTATACTGGACTGGAATATACTTACTAGTCCTACTACGTAATAGAAATCAGGTCTAGTGCAAAGCATAATCATACATTAAACTTCTAACTGCTGAAGCATATGGAATGCTATGCATGCGTTTGATCTCCTCTTGTGTCTTAGGTGCTTGCTCCTTTGAAAGTTTGATTCCATGTCTAGTAGGTGTGAAACCCTTCTGGGAATCTTGCATGGAAAACTTGTTGAGCATGTTCTCTATGTAGGTTATTTGAGACAAGGCTATCAGTTTGTTCTTACGATCCTAGGCTATCAGTTTGTTTTTACGATCCCTTATAATTTTGTTCCTTAGAATATAGCTAGCCTCTCCCAAATCCTTCATTGAGAACTATTCGTTTGGCCATCCTTTAACCGTAGGTAACATTCCTACATCATTCTTAATGAGCAAAATATCATCGACATATAGGATTAGGAAAGTAACCTTGCCTTCTTGTATCCTTTTATAGACACAAAGCTTATCTATGTTTTGTATCAAACCATAGGTTTTGATAGACTTATCAAACCTAATGTTCCAAGAAGTAGATGCTTGCTTAAGTCTATAAATGGACCTCTATAATTTGCATACCTTATGCTCATTACCTGGTTCAATGAATCCTTTTGGTTAGGCCATATAAATGGTCTCTTTAAGATCCCCATTAAGAAATATGGTCTTGACATCCATTTGCCATAATTCATAATCGAAATAGGCAGCTTTGGTCGAAAGAATTCTAATGGACTTAAGTATGGCAACTGGAGAAAAAATCTCCTCATAGTATATACCCTTTTTTTGAGTATAACCCTTAGCTACCAATCTAGCTTTAAAAGTCCCTACCTTTCCATCTGATCCTCTTTTCCTTTTATAGATCCATTTACACCCTAGGGCTTTTATATCTAGTTGTAGATCTAGAAGGATCTAGACTTCATTGGTGTACATGGAATCTATTTCCGATTCCATTGCCTTGAGCCATTTTTCTGCATTAAAATCATTAATAGCCTATGTATAAAATGTGATCCATTTCTTCTTGGTCTGTGATAGCAATTATGCATTCTCCTAGACCTAGATACATGTCTGGTTGTCTCATAACTCTCCCACTATGTCTAGGCATGAATTGATGTTCAGGCTGCTCTTCTGATTCAAATCTTGAATACATTTCAAAATCTTGTCCTCCTATATCCAAATCAACTTTTGGTTTAGATGAAATAGCTAACTCCTTTAGTACTACTTCACTTCTTTCTTGTGATTTCTCATAAATTGTTCCTCCAAAAAGGTTGCATTTGTCGACACAAATATCTTCTTGTCCTGAGGACTGTAAAAATAGTAACCTCGTGTACCTTTAGGATATCCTACAAACAAACATACTTCTGACCTTGGTTCCATCTTTGTGGATTTAGGCCTTAAAACATAGGTTGGGCAGCCCTAATCCTCAAATGCTTCAATGAAGACACTCTTCTAGTCCATAAATCCTTAGGTGTTTTAGACACCGATTTTGATAGAGCGAAGTTAAAAAGATAGGTTGCCGTTTGTATGGCATATCCCCAGAATGATTCTGGAAGGCTAGCGTAGGACATCATTGATCTTACCATTTCTAATAGAGTCCTATTCTTGCTCTCAGCTACACCATTCCGTTGAGGTGTTATGGGAGTTAACAAGTTAGAAACAATTCCATTGTCATTTAGAAATTGTTGGAACTCTCCAGATAAGTACTCACCACCTCAATCCAATCAGAGTTGTTTTAGTGGCTTTCCTAGCTACTTCTCAGCTTTAGATTTGAATTCTTTAAACCTTTTAAAGGACTCATTCTTTTTATGCATCAAATACAGATAGTCATGTCTAGAGTAATCATCTATAAAGGTTATGAAGTATTCATATCCTCCTCTAGCTTGTACATTCATGGGCCCACGCATATCAATGTGTGCTAGGTCCAACATAGATTCAAATCTGTTTCCTTTGAAAGGAAATGAGGCTTTGGTCATCTTTCCTTCAATACAAGATTCACAGGTGGGTAATGGATCATTATCCAAGCCCGCAAGGATCCTATCCTTCACTAACCTGTCAAGTATTTTTTGATTGATATGACCCATTCTTAAATGCCACAGATATTTTGAATTAATGCTAGAGTCATTGGATTGTCTCGATTTTATTAATACTATAGTGTTTAGTAAGCCTGTCATAGGTTCTATAAAGAACAATCCCTATTTAATTATCACATTACAAATAAAATCCTTATTCTTATATATTGAAACAAAATTTTCAAAATATAAGGAATAACTAGATTTTATTAGACTAAAAACATAAATCATGTTCCTTACAATTGTTGGGATATATACATCCTCCAAATATAACCTATGACCGCTAGGAAAGTCCAAGATAATTACTTCCACTGATCCTGTTGAAACATAGGATCCATCTGCTATCTTGACTTGAAACTATCCTTTATGTAGTATTTTCCTTTGCTGGAACCCTTGCAAAGAATTGCAAACATGGTTAGTGGCTCCTGAATCTGAAATCCAAGAATCAGAATCTGCCATATTTCTAGTTCCTAACAAACTTAGGAAACTCATACCTTGTTTTCTTTTGAGAGGCTCAAGGTAGACTGCACAGTTTCTTTTCTAGTAACCCTGTTCACCACATTGGAAACACTTTCCCTTGGTGTCCACTTTGGCCTTCTTTTTCATGGGTTAGACCCCTGTTTGGGCCTTTTTTTTCATTAGACCTTCTTCTTTTGCTTGCCCTTAGCCTTAGGCTTAGAACAAGATGCTACATTAGTTTTTGGACTATGAGCCTTGATATTTAATATCTCCTCCGTACTTTAGAGGGTATTCATAAACTCACTTAAGGTGTAATCCTGCTGTTGAGCTCATAGTCCAACTCCAACTCAAACTGATAAAAAGATGTGTTTAAGCTATTCATGATCATAATCATTTATGTGTCCCCATCCATATCTGGCCCAAGCATCTCAGCCTCAATAATCGCAGAGATTACCTTCAACATGTAATCTCCCACGGGTTCAAGTCTCATCAACATTTTGCCATCGCTCATGTTGTTAGACTTGCTCAGTAGTTGAATTACCACCCGGAGGTGTAGGCTTATTGTTCATTAATACCCATGAAATTTGTTCATATTGACGAACAATGTCAAGGTTATGCCTCCATTCATTAAAATTATCTCAATTTTCTAATTTGTTATGTATCAAGAGCAAAGTGAGTGGACTCATATTGTGGTTGATTATGTCTGAAAATATAAATTATTAAAACATGAGCATACTAGTCACTAACATTGGAACTTTGTATAAAATCATGATGTATGTTGGCCCTGAATTTTTTTATTTATTTAAGCATGATTTAAATTAAGTATGAGGTTTTGATGAATTAAGTTTTTGGAGTTTAATTATTATGTTAATGGTAGTAGGATTTTTATTAAATGGTTTAGTTGTATTAAGTAGTAAGAAGGTTGAAGGGTATTTTCGAAAGATCACTTAAGGTTAAAAGAACATAAGCTTATGAGGATGGGTAAAATGAACTCTTTGTGCTCAATAAGGGTAAAAAGGAGAAGAAGAATGGTTGTTTTGCAATTGAAAAAGAAGAAAACGAAAATTGAAGAGAGGAAGAGAGAGTGTCGTGGGAGAAGAAGAAAAGAAGAGAAAGCTAAACTAGG
>JAOSBN010000004.1:30968195-31001985 GCA_027563595.1 Erythroxylum suave | reverse complement strand
TAATAAAATTAATAGAAAATAAAAATAAATATAATTGATAAAATAATAAAATTAATAATTAGTAGAAAATTGACTATGATTATTATTATTGTTATTACTACTACCACTCTTATTAATTTTATTAATAGTAATAATAATAATAATACATTAATGGGAGAGATAAAGAAGAAGTGCGAGGAGTGAAGATTGAAGAATAGAAGAAGAAATGAAGAAGAACGGAGAAGGCATGCATGTCTGGAAATTAATTAAAAGTAAAACAATGTAGAAGCATGAGGATTGAAGATTGAAGAACATAACAGAGTTTCGAGAACAAAAGAAAAAATGAAGAAGCAGGGAGAAGGAACACTTTTTTGGAAATTAATTAAAAGAAAAATGAAGTTGTTTTGCTTCTGAAACAAAATGATGTCATTTTGTTTGGTTTATAATGTCATTTGACTACTATCCTCTACCTTAATATGTATAATCATGTAATATACATACGTACACACACACACACACATATATATATATAATTGTTTTTCTTTTGTTTTTTCCTTGAAATATTATATAGGATATATTGTTTCAAATATTGATATTTGATTAAAGATGACAAAAATAGCACAGTTGAGACTGGCCTGACCTAGCCTGCCTATTGTGACTCGAATTAACCAAAATTTGACTCATGTTTGGAATTTTTAACAAAAAGCATTCGAACTTTAAGTCACATTTAGGCTTCAATTACCTAACCAAAAACCCAAAATTTTTATGTTAAATAATGTCATTTTGAATAAAATAATATCTTTAAACAATAAATAAAGCTTAAACTTGATTTGGCAGAAATTCAAATTAGGCAATTTGGCAGAGACAGGCCCAAAGCTCAGGGATGTGAGAGTTAGTAATCTGTATAACACAATACCTAATGACGCCATGACCCACACCGCACATAGTAATAAAGGTGAAGAAGAAGGTTTTGGAGTCTCTGGTCTTCCTCACTATCCACCTCAATGTCTTACTCTTCTCCCATAATATCGACTCATATGTTTTAATTTTACTAAATAAAGATTGGTGGGTAATTTAATTTGCTAGACATATTTTAAATATTTATTAATTATTAAATATAAAATTGTATATTTTAAATATACATTAGTAAATAACTATATAAATAAAGTTGTAACATTAGTAATTACTCTTTAGAAATAGGTGACCAGAACTACAGCAACAATTGTAGATGTTGCATATATAAGACTTTATTGCAACATTCTTTTAATTTTCTAGCCTTTTCTTATATGTAGCAATAAATTATTATTATCGTTGCATTTTAATATTAGTAAGGGAAACAATTTAAAAATTGTTGCATTATATTAATTTTTAGCAACACATTTTTAAATTGTTGCAAACATATTGTTACCTAAAGCTCTTTTTGCGTAGTTCAAGAGTGGTGGACACAGGTACGGGCATTGGCATGTCCATGTCCATGTGCACCTCTAAATTCCTAGAAAATTTATAATTTTCAATCAACCTCAAGTTAATTACATAAAATACACCAATAACACATAGAGTAGGTAAAATCATTGAGGATGAATAAATCCCTAATCTAAATACTAATTTAACATTAAACATTCAATAAATTTTTAAAATCCTAAAACTAAACTCTAATTTAATCAAAAACCAAAGAATCAAATTGAAAAATTACTATAATTCTTTGGTTGACTCCCAAACAACACTTGTTTAACGTCCTTATTTAGATGTACCTATGCATAGTTAAGGTGACTTGTTTAAACTTCCTCACTATGGGCTCATTAGCCTCTAAGTAGGCTACCTACTATTTTTTTTTTATGGGGCTATCCTCATCTTCCTTCTCACTTTAAGCAACATATAACTCCAATGGATCTTTAAAAGCCAAGTCCAGCACAACTTCTGAAACTGCAAAATCAATTATATCAATAAAATGGCAAACATCATCGTATTTAAGGTAGTGTCTCATAACATCAAATATTTTACATGTAACCTCTTCTTCCCAACTAAGCACTAGTTATCCATCATTAACATTGATAATGGCTCTAGTGGTAGCTTCCCCCCATTTATCCTATATGAAACTCTTATTTTTCATATTTTTTATCTATTCGACCCTACGAGTTTTACACATCCTAATAGAATTTCAATTATTTTTACATGTTTGAAAACTCTTATTACATATTCAGTTTTTTTTACAGACAAAATTATAACATTGTTTGTAAATAAAAAATTATCTTTTTATAAAACATAAAATTTTTAAATGCAAGACGTTAACTCAACTAAAGGCGGCAAAAGGTTATTTCTCATTGTGACTCTAAACGCCAAATTCTGCCACTATAGCTACAATCTCTCACAACTACATCACTTTTGTAAAAGCTACCACAATATTGGACCAATGATGTTGTCTTTTCAAACATTTCCATCAATGTTGGTATCAAAAAACCAATTGGGCATTTGAAAGAGAAGACAATACATTTAGAAAATTAGGATAATTTTGGTTAAGTTAGTTAAGTTAATCATTTTATTTTAAAATTTTAATATAATCACTACAATAGAATATACAATTGGATACGTTTTATTTTGTGACGAGCTAAATTTTGTCGTAAAATATGGACTTATTGTCGACGATTTAATAATTAGTCGCCAAAAGTATGGCTATTTGCGGAGTTATATAATATCTTCATTGAAGTAGTTTATTTGGTTGAGAATAATAAGAGTCGACGCCAAAATGACAAATTTTGCGACGGTTTATCATTTTGTTGCTAAAGGTCATGCATTTTACGACGATAGTTGAAAACATCGAAAACAAACTTGAACTTTTTGCAAGATTTATAGTCTTCATTGCAAAACGTTTACATTTTATAACTGAAACTTAATTTCATCACAAAAATAAGATTTTATCTTTTTCATAATTTTTTAATGGTTAGTGTGCTCAACAATCCTAAGGTTAATTATAATTGATATTTATGTTTGATTTTTCATATATTTTAATTTTTTTCTTTACAAATTGTTTAAATAATATATATAGTTAATTCATTAAAACTCAAAATTTTATCTTTTTTATATGAAAAGCTAAACATTTATAAAATTTTAATATTAATAAGACAAATAATAAATTTAAGTTAATTACTATTCAGAAATCTAAAAAATTGTAAAATGTTTTGAAAATTTTAAACATATTGTTGAAAAACACTTGGTAGCTTATTTAAATTTTGTGAAGTAAATATATTTTGGACCTCAAAAGGTGATCATTTTGATGTTATATAGGATCAAAATATCATAAATATATAGGATCAAAATATCATAAATATAAAACTTTTTTTACTAGATTCTGACACCATGACAACCTCGAAAAAATAGAATCACACCTGCATGCAAGGATATGTAAATGAACATGAAATATAAAACTTTTTTTTTACCTTTGTTTCTCCTCCTTTCTTGTTTCTTCTCCTTGTTTGGGTTGTTGCAAGCACCAAACCCTTCCTTGATCACCCAAGAACACGCAAAGATAAAGAAGAACAATATGTAAGGGTGATTTGAGCACCAAACTAGATGAGTTTTAGTAGAAGCTTAAAACGAAAAGTAAGATTAAGACTCTTATTGCATGCATTTTGATTCATGCAACAATTGCATAAACTGCAAGAACAAGACTCTTTACACCTCTCTCTCACTCTAGAATTCTTCTAGAGCCCTTATGCTCTCCCTTAAGTGTGTAAGAAGTGGTGATGTACTAATTCTTACCTTCGGTCACGATTGCGGCCAATAAGCCATGATTGTGAACTACTTAAAATCAGGCTCGCCTACTTAAAAATAGCCATACACATTATGTTTTTCATCTGATATTTTATACATGTGACCTTTAGGTTTCCAGTTATTTTAGGCACTTGAATTAACTCTTAACTCAAGCAAATTGTGAACGGATTCATGATGCCAATTTACCGGAATATAAGTTGATTAACACACAAACTCTTCGATAGTTAATTATCCAACTTACAAAATTTTCCATACGGTGCAGTTAATTCTTTCACCATGCTATACTCTACTTGGTTCGAAGTATGGCCTATGTGTCAACTCCCTCTAGACTGACTACGTCAGATCTAGTCTAAGTGATGTTAGTTCTTGTCCTAGGATCTCATTGCTCTATGTGTCATTGAAGACTCTATTCATGACACATAACTGCTCTGGCCAGAGACTCTTAAGTAATGACCTGACAAAAGGCCGTGGGTATCATCTCCTTCTATTAGGAATGGTGAATACTTTATTGGCTACCCAATTACCTTCGAATGCTAATAGTTGTACCTAATCACCACCTTAAGAGCTACCTCGTCTTAAGTTAACAAGGAATGATGTCAAAGCATAGGATTGGTATCCAAGATATACTTGAGTACCTCAAGTCTAAGGATATTTAAACCATTGCTATGATGAGATTAATCATTGACATTTTATCAATCATCCATACGATAATCTCATTGTACGTCACCCGATGTATTTACTACTCTTAGTAAGCATCCACATGTTAACTTTAAACATCTCATGCTTATAGTTTGTGAGATCCACTGCTTGATCAAATCAAAGAGTATACATATGTGCTAGTCTGTCTGGATTAATAATGTCCTATCTTATCAATCCTATAACTAGGGCTTATTTAGATACAAACATGATTGTATATGAAAAGAATCTCATTAATATGATTTCATCATGATTTCCTTTATGTTTTGTTTTGTATCATGGTCTTCATTAATTCGATATAAGATCAATATCAATTCATATATTAACGAATATCAAATTAATGAAAATTGCCTTTTGCTTTATTAATTAAAATAAAGTTTGTATAAAAGTGTTAAAGGTGGTTGCCTTTAAAGCACTATTATAACATTTCTGATGCATATAAGGTGTTTCATGAATTGCCTATTATGTTGATGTTAAATAATGGGAGCGATTTGGCTATGTAAGCGTATGCAAATAACTATAGGCATTGCGTTTGAGTGATGGATAATTGAAGTCTTTTATTTGTAGAAATGTTTAATTAATAAGTATGGTTTAAAGTTTACATTAGGATGACTTTTCCTTCTTTCTTGACGAAGATTATACTCTTTTTGTTTCTTGGGTTTTGAATTCTAGTGTTCGTTTCACTTATTGTTTGAATTCAACCTCCTTTAACTCTTAACTACCTAATTATCATAATTATCATAATGAGATAGTTGAAGTGGACAGCTGGCTAAGAACTATTCTTCAAGGTATTACATGGGCAAATGTACTAGCTAAACATACAAATCCAATCCAACTGGCCAAAGAGACAAAAATTTTAGTTTGTAGTTAATGATATGTCATTGGAAAAAGCATTTCATTGATGTTGTTGGAAGGAAGATAATCAAGGAGGGGAAAAGTTAGCAAGAAAAGTATGAATTGAAGATGATTGTTTCTCTTTAAAGTAGGACATCATTGGGCCTGGAGAGAACCTTAGATTAAATTTAGTATACATTGAGAACTTACACAAGTGTAGAGATGAAAATGTATTATAATTTTTACTATTTTAGGTAAATTTATTCAGTATACATATATTTTCAATTTGAAAATGTAATCTTGGTGTTAGGAACCTTGTTTAACTGTTGTCTATAAAATGTTCGAAAAAATTCAATTTAAATCTCTAAACTCACTCTTAGATTGGGTCCTTTGACTTCTCACTATCGATTGAAGTTTCCTTAGTCACAAACTATCGTGGGCCTATCACTGCCACAATTTTATTAACGGTAAGTTACTAATTATGTGTCTAAAAATTGTACTTTTTAAACAAGTGCATTATATGAAATACAAAATTGTCTTGTTCGCAAGCTGTCATTTGTTCTTAAAGCGTCAATAATCGACCAACCTCGTTGTTCTTCTTTGTAGTTTACGATTTTCCATCTATCCATGTAAATCATCCAACTAATGTCTACTATATGTTTTGCTTTTATACTACCTGATGTTGTGTTTAGGTAAAGTGTGAATGCAAAGGATAAGAAGGATGTTCTATTTTAAGTGCAAATCTTATTAACATGAAAGTAAACGACAATATTACTAGCATCAATGTTAGTAAGAAATGGTATGATAATGACTCTTTTGTCCTTGCAAGTCAAGTGAAGCAAGTTTTCTACCTCAACGATACTATATTAGGTAGCAATTGGAAGGTTATTCAAAAGTTTCAACACCGAAATCTCTTCAAGTTTTGAGAGAGGGATAATGGTGAAATGAGTAAGGATGGAGATGAAGTAAATTAAGAGATTAAATTGGAGTTGAATAATGAAACCATTCGAATAGAAGATCCAAATATATCATCATTCCATAGGAGAGATGTTGATCCCAATATAGTACAAGTGGATGAAGTACAAGTCAATATTATTATGGAAAGAGATGAAGATTATACTTAGGATGAATTAAATGAGAATGATGATACTTTGGGTGAATATATTAGAAATGAAGAGTCCAATGATAATGTAATTATGATCATTATTTTCAAAATTATGATCATGATGAATCAAGGTAAATAAATTGTGTATATTGTTTGAAATGTTATGTTGATATTTGAGTTATGTTAATCTATATTACTAATATTTTGCTTACGTAATGCGTATTGTTGATGTTTTACTTATGCTTATGTAGAATTTTGATATTTTATTTATAGATATATATGAAATGTTGGTGTTTTATTTATATTATACGAAATGTTGATATTTCATTTACAGATATATACGGAATGGTGATGTTTTAGTTATGTTATGCGGAATGTTAGTTTGTGTTTTATGATATGGGGAATGTTAGTGTGTGTTTTATGTTATGCAGGACGATGTATTTGACTAATGATTATGCAAATGTTGTTCTTTTAGTTATGTTTACGTGGATTGTTGGTGTTTAAGTTATGTTTATGCTGAATTTTCATGTTTTAACTTATTTTTTTGCGAAATGTTGATGTTTGAATTATGTTTATGTGAAATGTTAATGTTTGACTTATATCATTGTGGAATATTGATGTTTGACTTATTTTGATGCGAAATAATGATATTCATTTATAGATATTCAATATAATGGCACCTGATAGAAACAAGGGAAAGAAGGTCGCAATTACTGAAATTGATCTGACCCTATAATAACTACATCAATATGACCATATCGAACACCTAGTTCATCCACTAATGAAGACAGTTAACAACAAGCTTTATCTACCTCAAATACTACTGAGGGATCTTTAGGTCTATTTATCTTACCACCTATAATTACGCTTTTGCTTAAATATATATTTACATGTTTAACGTGTTTTCTCTTATTATTATTCTTTATTGTCTGGTTTCGATACTCCATAAGAAAAAGATGTAGAGGTATCACTAAAAGTTTTGAGTTGCAAAGCATGAATGTTACAATGAACAACAAGTTGTCTGTGCATATCGACCTCATACAACGTCATCTTATTGACAGGTTCCAATCAGCAAAATTGTTAAGTGTGTTAGGAGTGGTTGTCAGGAAATAACTATCTTTCCTTAAGCATGCCAAGTAATTGAACAAAGACAACTTGCTACATAATGCTTTGGACAAAGGTAATTTTTATAGTTATTTAATTATATGCATTTTTTTACTTATTTAAAGATTAATTTAACTTATACATGTTGTTTATAGGTGAAGCTTAATATTGTCCATATTGAGAACCCTGAAGTTTCAAGTTATGTGAGTTCACTATTGAAACAAAGGATGAAGGATCGTTGTTATTGACTCCATAAGTACTACAAGTCTTTTCCTACAGAGGAGGAGGCAAAGAGACATGCTCCTGAATGGGTGACTTCAGAAAATTAGAGTGAAATGTGTGATTATTAGGTCTCTGCCAAGGTTAAGGTTTGTATTCTTTCTCCTCACATTTGCTTCCATTAATTTTACTACACAATTTAATGACCATTTCTTTTCTTTAGTTAGGATAAGTGCAAGAAAGCCAAGTTTTATAGAGGAAAAATGAAAAATTCTCACAGCACTGACTTTAAATCATTTGTTGTAATAAGAAAAGAATTTGTAAGTTCTTCGTTTAGAAGTTATTATTATATTAGTAAATTCAATATTATTTATTTATTTTCAAATTTTCCTCCATAAAACTAAGTTAGAATCAACTACATGGAGAAGAGTATGATAGGATCATACTCTACAAATTGAGCCTCTACAAAGAAGGTGAAGGTTGGATGTTTAAAGAAGCACAAAATAATTATGTAAGTAAAATTTTTTTAGAAAATTTAGGTTTCTTTATTTATGTAATACTAACTAATAATATTTGAATAAAATCTCAATTTTGTGTTTTGAATTTTAGGTAAGATAGAGAATTATTGCAAAGATCATTGTTTAACAGAAATGAGCCAAACCTCGATGAAATTTGCATCAATGTCCTTAGTACAAGACTAAGGTACATCAAAGGTCTTAGGTATGACCCTAAGCCAATTGGATCATCATAATTACAACCATCATATGTAATGTCTTTTCAAGAGGAGAATTGGTTGCTTAAGGCTTAGTTATAATGTAATGAAGAAAAGTTGGACCATCCAAAAGAAAAGTTAGAGTGTACTGAACAAAATTTACAACGTAATGAAAAAAAATTAGACCATACTAAAAAATAGTTGACCAAGATTAAAAACATGGTTAAACAAATGCTTGGGTTAGATTATGTAAGTAGTAGTGGCGATGAGGAAAAGTCTTAGTTTGTACATAAATTTTTTTCTTAACTTTTGTAATTAATATTTAATTACATTTTACTTTTTATATAATTGCATCTAATTTTTAATTATTTTTATTATTATTTCAGTTTGCTTAATTAATAATTATAATTGAATAAATTGTTGTAAAAAATGTTTTGGCTACAATTTATAAAATCATCACCAAAACTTTTTGGCTACAGCTACAAACCGTCATCAAAACTTTTTTGCTATGTTTTCGAATGGTCATTAATAACTTTTACCTACATTACAAAAAGCGTAGCTAAATATATTTTGCTGCTAGAAATTAATCATCGCTAAAACATTTTACTCACAAAAAATAAATCATTGCTATACAACTTTCACCACGAACAATAAACATCGCAATACATCATTTGCGACCATTTTTATATTTATCACCTATCATTGTTTGCGACAGAAGACTAATCGTCCCAAAAATGTTTTCTAACAATTTTAGAAAAACATTGTAGATAATGTTTTGTTACTGTAAATCCACAACCATTTGTTCAATGTTTTGTTTTCATCACTACATATTTTTTGCGAGGATGTTTTGTTTTTCTGTGACGAAAGTTTTCATCGCCTATAACCTGTTCTGTTGTAGTGAATTATGTAAATGCTATATGTATACTAATATGTAAAGTCATCAACTTAATTATATAATCATCCACATCGGTACCATTAACTTTAGATTATATTCCTAACAAATTGGAAGTTGAGCATTTGATTGATATTTTTAATAGCTATAATCAATATTTAAAATTAAATAAAATTATCTATCTGAAATTTAATTTACCAAACAAAAATGAGAAATATATTTCAATTAGACTTGAATTTCAAAAAAAATGTCCTAAAAATATAATACTTAAGAAAATTATAATAACCAATTTTATATATGTAATTTTAGTAAATTATTAATTTATGATATAAATGATACCATAAAATTATATAGGTGCTTTTTTTAAAACATTATTTTATTATTTTATTGGAATTATTATTAGTTTGGTATATTAACCTAAGTTGGGATCAAAAAATTATTTTAATTTATAAATATTTATTTATAAAGGTTTTACTAACTATTTATATGACGATCAATGCTATTTAGAAAAAAAAATTAATACAAAGAGAACCATATTCATGTGAAGGATGAAATTTCAACCTCAAGCTTCTATTTTGTTTATTTAAATTGGAACCAGAACTACAAAAAGTAGCTATCCTTTTCCAATTTTTATACATAAATTTGGCTTTTGGGTTTAGAAGCCTAGGGATAATTGCAATGAAATAGTTTTGCTTAATTTTTTCTTTAATTAACATTACAACAACGGAACCTTCCTGATGTTTTTTTGCAACGAAAAAATATTCGTCGCAAAAAGACACCCTTTCGCAATGTTTAAAAGAGTTCGTCACTAAAAACTTACCATTTAGTGACGAAACCAAAACGCATTGTGCAAGGGAAAACCTTTAGTGACAGTCAGAGAAAATCATCGCACAATCGAGATCAATGGGTGATGATTTATTCGTCGGAAAATAATGCAATCGCGATGCAATCGAGAAACGTCACTATAACTTGTCAAACATTTTGCGACGATGTTCATAAATCATCACTAAATGTTATATATTTTGTGATGATATTACCAAACATCACCGAAAGGTCAATATTTGGTGACAAAATTCATAATTTGTCGCAAAACCTTATACATTCAGCGATGACTTCTTTTAATTGTCGCTAAATGTCAAACATTTGATGACAATGTTTTTAAATCATCACCAAATGTTGCACATTCAGTGACGAACTTTTCGAAATGTTGCTGAATGTATACATTTGGTGACGATTTCTAAAAATTGTCACCAAATGATTGACATTTTGATAAATTATTAAACTAACATTTTTATAATCTATCATAGTTAAGATATGTTTTATTGGAGATTTGTTTCGAATATTTAGAACTTGTTATTTGCAATAAAACCTCACAATATATTTTTAAGTGTTAAATAATAGTATCAATTAATCATTAGTATTGAAAAAATTAGTAATGAAAATTTTAAAAATTTTATTAATATAATAATATGATATATAGGGTAGTAGAACTTTGAATTAGAAGTTACCAATTCATACACTCATAGAACTATAATAATAATAGTCCATATTCAATAGTACACAACTTGACCCCTAAGTAGTAGATATGTTGTTTGGCAAATTATTACAGATACAACAATAAATAAACTTTAAAGCTGAGTTCAGTTGATTGACTCTCTAACTAACAATGATATAATTATTTGTTTGGATTTCAAATAACATGAGAGTAGGTAAAGGTAAATGAGTCCTTGATATCTGGATTCCCCAAAAGGGTCCTTCCACGTTCGAACACTCCAATTGAAACAATAACAGTTGTTCCCTCAACTGTAGGTTTTTTTACACCCTCTTGCAACAGCTTTTTTGCTATCGCTAAATTTTTAAAGGATGTATTGAATAATTCGCTAGATTTAGTACCTAAAACACAAACAACGATATTGACACATTAGTAAACTATTAAATGACCTAAAATTGGAGTGACATGCATACATGCATGAGTAGACAAAGTATTAGGAATTGACAAATTTTCCCAATCAACTGATTTTCCTAATCCTTTACGGAGTGTTTTGATGTTGCTCCTACCTCCATGGGTATACATGTCACCTTTGAGACTGAAGGAAGCTTAAAACAACATGTAGTATAAACTATCAAATTTCAATATATATAATAGCTTCATAAAAGGAAATGAGATGTACTTAATAAGGAAAGTGACATTGTTCGGGTGATACTAAACACCTTGAAGTAAAAGATCCGCCATGGAAGGCAAACGATGATTAGTCTATAAAGTGGACATTTCTTTTTCAGTGTTGGTTTGTTTAGTAGGGACAATTTTGCCACATTCCTCCCAACAATATGAATTATGGTCATCCGGAACTAGTCTCCATGTCGACATTCCTTTATTAATAATGTTAAGAGGTAAATTCTGTAAAAGTTGATTTACAATAAAATGATGATATGTTTAACTCCTATTTTAATGACAACTAAAACTAGTCTAGTTTAGTAATTATATATCTTCAATGTGCCTAATGATATGAAAGTTACCCTCCTAAAAAGTAAAATACTCTTGAAATTGATACAGAAATTTCATCGAACACCTTATAGATATGACAAACTCATTCAAAGATTCAAATACAAATCATATGTTTTCGGTTCCATCATACTAACATTAACACATTCCATACTACTTCCATTCATAGGCAACCTAAAACCATGCAGTGAATGCATATATAATCACCCGTTCAAAACTAAACATAACACCTTCAAAACACGTGAAAGCCCAAGGGTGTATAATGCCAAGCAAGATGCAATTAGGTAAGTTCCTCAGTAAATAAAATCCAGAAACAACTTCAGAAGATTTAGTAACATTGACGTCAACTAAATTGATGAAGAATCCAAAAACTAGTTGAGCAAAATCCAAACTCTATAACGACAATGTGCAAATAACACAACATAAAGAAATCAATGAACAAATACAAAACACAAAGAAATCAACTTTAGCATCGTAAAGAACACCCTATGTATAAATCTATACAAAGAACATCCAGAACTACCCTGGAAGGATAAAAATCTCAACTTTTGCTATTTAAGATTGGTAAAATACTTGTTGTAGAGATGAAGACTGCAGCTGAAAATGCAACAGATAGTAAAAAAGAACCGACAGGATTACAGACCATGTTTTGAGATGCAGGATGATGACTTTGATATGTGGATAAGACATTAGAGATCAATGGTTTTGGGAATACTTGACGAAGACTACAGAGGAAGAAATGAGTTTCATATAAAGGTAAAGGTTTTTTAACAACAATAAAGATAGATAAAGAAGTAAAGAAAATGCTTAGGTTTTGGTGACGTTTGCAACAATTTGTAGCAAATTGAAAATTTTAGGCGACGATTTCACAAATTTATAGGAAAATGTTGTAGAATTTGCAACATTATAGGTGTTTCGAAGCCAAATCTTGGAATTTTGTGACGATTAATAAATTCATCGCAAATTACTTCCAAACGTATTGGCAACATTTATCATTTGTCGTAGCTAAATCTTTTTGATGTTAAAACGATTTTAGTTTTCGTCGTGGAATGTTACAACTGTAAAAAAAAAATTAGGAGGGACGATGTTGTCTGTCTAATGACAAACAATGTCGTCCTACCGAAGTTAAAATTCGAAGATGTAGTTTTCCCCCTCCCTCTGCTTTCTACATTTTCTCTCAACTAAAATGATCCCTCATTTCTTCAATCTTCCTTTAGTTTTTCTTATCCATTTTCGTCAAGAAATCTTCCCCCATCATCTCGTGGACCTCCAAAAACTAGGTAAGTTTTATTTCGCTTTTTGATCTCAGCTTTTTTTGAATGTCTTCTTAAAACCGTTTATATAAGTTATTGGGGCTTCAAATTTTCTTCAATTCTTTGCATCTTCTAAGTAGCAAAATGTTGGGTTTGTGTGCATGTTGTCTGAATGATGGTGAAGAAAAGGGACAGAATGAAGTAATTCATGAAGATATGTATATCTTATGTACTACTTACAAGGTGTTTGTTGAAAGTCTTGTTCCAACTTTCTCCTTATATGAACAATGGCATGGTTTCCGTTAAGAACAGTAGGTTTTGGCAATATATAGTTTAATTTTAATGAGAACAAGTTGAGAATGAAAATAGAAGGTTTCTCATCACATGCCTTTCAGCTTTGTATATGTGAAACAAAAGAAGACTTTGAGTTCCTTGATCTAGCTTGTAATTGCTTGTCACCACTCATCACTACTACAAAAACAAATATAAACAATTGTCATTTGTTTTTTTATTTGTTTCTGGTAAACAAAGTTGATTGACTATACAAAATAGTAGTTTTAACTGCAAAGTAATGCATAGTTATATGTATTCTTAATAGTCTCATAATGGTAATTTAGACAATTTTCTTACTTGTTGTTAATAGGTAATTTTCCTGGACGGTTCAGATATTAAACATAGTCATTTTCCATTATGTACTATCAATAATAAATTAGATATTAATCTTAGTTCAGATGGAATATGTCAGTAAGAGATCATTTGAATGAAAAATATTATCTGTTTTAGTTACTATTGGTTGAATAGTTTTAATATATACAGGGAATCTCTATATATGGTACAGTGCTTCTAACAATAACACTCAATGAAAGTTTCACTGAAATGTGAAATTTAAAAAAGTTCAATAATACATATTTTTACCCTACTAATTAGAGACTAAAATTACAAATATGATGCTAACCATGTCATTTCAATGTAAACATTGGCTCCCCCTAAATTTTGAAAAAACCTATCGCCATTCTTTACTAATGCAACATCATTTTCTTGGACATTTTTTTTAAAATAAGAAAACAGTATATTATTTTAGTTGTAAACGAAAAATAAATAACATGTTGCTAAACCAATATGAATTAATGCACATTAAAAACAAAAATATCCATCATAAATTGGACTCCTAAAAGTCGAATACAATACAAAATTGATAACAATTTGGCTCTTAGGCTTAACAATTGGTTTTTAGAATTAGTTAAGAACGTTACTACTTATTAATTTAATAACTATGTGGAATGAGAACAGTAACATCAATTCAAATTTATTTAATAGTTTTCAATTTATTTAGAATAGAATTTGTTGTTCACCAATTCTGTGGCCATACTATCTTCCAGATTTTGTGTTCCTCTTTTTGCTTAGAGTCAACAATTGCATACAACTATACATCTTTAGGTATACGAATTAGTAGTAACCTTCATTATTTTATATATCAGTTGTCATTTCATTTTGTTTTATATTGTTTACTTAATTGCTGCGTATGAACTGGAACGACATTGTTAACTGCATGTAATATTAAATATAGGTTTTTTAAACCTAATATAAAATAAAAAATGCATGTTATAACTCTGTTATCTTCTTGTATTGTATAGCTGAATGGATAAGAGTTAGATGTCTTATCGAAAATGGTCAACTAAATACATAGAACAAGTTAAGAGTTTCGCGAAATTAGTAAAGGATCAAATGAGGATTGTAGTATTCGTTGTCCATGCATTGATTGCTTAAATGTGGACTTCTAAAGTTAAGATGTGATGTATAATCACTTGCTCATCCGAGGCATAGACAAATTCTATAGTCCATGGCTTTATCATGGTGAACGTAAGGAAACAAGTTGTAGTAGAAGTGCTGGTACATCTTATGATGGGAGTTACAATAATGATGTTGACGATTGTGATGTGAATGACGATGGTGATGATGGGATTGATGAGAAGTTAGACGATTGTTAGAATTATATGGATACAATGAATGAAACAGGAATTCCTAACATAATTGGTAGTATAACTGAAGATAATTTTGGAAAGTTATTGAAAGTTGCTCAAGAACAATTATAACCGAGGTGCTCTAATTTTTCTCAACTCTCATTTGTTGTGAAGTTGTTGCATTTGAAGGTTTACAATAAATGGAGCAACAAGTCATTTGACATGATAATTGACTTACTAAACGATGCATTACCTAAGGGATATAATTTACTGAAATCTTACTATGTTGCAAAGAAATTGTTAAGGGACCTTGGATTGGGATATATTTCAATTCATGCTTGTAAGTGTGACTGTGTTCTTTATTGAAAGGAAAGTAAAGAACTTCAGGAGTGTCCTATTTATGGTACATCAAGGTGGTGGGTGGATGATGGGAGAGGAAAAAAGATACCGATGAAAATCCTTCGATACTTTCCTATTAATCCACGATTAAAAAGGCTATTTATGTCAACAAAAATAGCTATAGATATGAGGTGGCATAAAGAGAAACGCATTGATAATAACATTATGTGTCATCCAGCTGACTCAATGCCATGGAAAGAGCTTGATAGAAAGCTCCTATAGTATGGATAAGATTTTCGTAATGTTTGACTTGGATTGGCCTCTGATGGATTTAATACTTTCAGTAATATGAGTAATTTATATAGCATCTGGTTGGTAATTCTAGTCCCATATAATTTTCCTCTATGGAAGTGTATGAAGGAGCCTTTGATGTTGTTGTCTTTGCTTATTCCAGGACCTATTGCTCCTGGTAAGGACATCGATGTTTACTTGCAACCATTAATTGATGACTTAAATCATCTATGGGAATATGGATTAGAAACTTTTGATGTTGTTGAAGACAACACATTTACAATGCATGTTGTTGTATTGTGGACTATAAATGATTTCCCAGCTTATAGGAATTTATCGGGGTGGAGCACTAAAAGGTATGTGGCTTGTCCTATTTGTAATCATCAAACATATTCAACAAGGATACGAAGTAAAATATGTTATAGGGTCATCATCATTATTTGGAACTTAGGCATAGATGGTGAAGAAGTAAATAGTTTAATGGCACAATTGAGTTGGGTGAAGCTCCGATGCAGTTTTCAGGTGATGACATTGTTTACCTGCTATCACATTTAGTTGACATTACTCCTGGCAAACACCCAAGTAATAGAAAGCGTAAGAGAAAAGATATTGAACTGAATTGGAATAAAAAAGGCATATTTTTTCAACTTGGCATATTAGAAGGAATTACTATTGAGGCACAATCTTTATGTCATGTATATTGAGAAAAATGTTTGTGAGGCCATTTTAGGGACTGTTATGGGAATTGATGGGAAATCCAAATACACTATTAAGGCTAGACTAGACTAGGAAGATATGAATATTAGAAAAGATTTGTATTTGAGAAGAAAAGATGATGGATCATACTTTACTCCCCCTGCTTGTTACAATATGTCAAAAAGCGAGAAATAAGCATTATGTCAGTTTCTCCAATCAATCGAATTTTCTGATGGGTATGCATCTAATATAGGTCATTGTGTGAATGTTAAAGAGAGAAAAGTGTTAGGGTTGAAAAGATATGATTGTCATGTACTTTTGCAATGGCTACTTCCTATTAGAATATGTGGGTGTTTGTCAAATGATGTATTCGTTACTTTAGGTCAACTAGGAGAGTTTTTTAAGCAATTATGTTGCAAGACACTTAAAGTTGAAAAGCTAGATAAATTGGAGAAAGAAATATCATTGATTCTTTGTAAGCATAAACTATTACTCCCCCGATCGTTTTTTGATGTTATGGTTCATTTGGCAATTCACTTACCATATGAAGCAAAACTTGGTGGACTGGTTCAATTTCGATGGATGTTTTAGATTTAAAGGTAATTCGCATTAGATTGTACAAGTTTTTCCTACTATGTTATTTCTTTGTAACAATTCCTAAGTTTTTAACTGTTTATGTTCAGGTTTTTATGCTCTCTTAAGCATTATGTACGTAATAGAGCTCGACTAGAGGGGTCTATTGCAAAAGCTTATATAGTAAATGAATGTTTCACTTTTTGTTCAATGTACTTAACTGATGTGGAGACGAGATTTAGTGGATCGAAACATAACTTTGATTTCAATGACGATGGTCGGTTACCTATTTTCTCCTAAAAACTTAGGCCACTTGGTGCGGGTAAATATGTTGAGTTAAGTAAGGACGAATTCAAAATTGCCCATTAGCATATTTTGAGCAATTGCGAGAACGTCGATACATACATGGAGTATGGATATTCCTTTTCATTTAAACAATCATAATACAATTTCCTTCATTAACTCTGAGATCTTACTATGTTTTTTTTTTCCAATAGAGAGCACAAGGATACAATTCGAAGCAAAGGGATTGTCAATGTTGAAGAAAGACATAGACAAAAGTTTGTATCATGGTTTAGAAATCGAGTAAGTTGTTATATTAATTATAAATTATGAAAATATGAGAATATGATGAGATCATCATATTTATTTTCAATTTGTCGTACAGATGATACAGTTACATAATTGTAACGTGCAAGAAGCGACAACAACACTACATAGTTTGGCATATGGGCCTCATATTTGTGGGAAGAAATACACATGTTGCATTGTTCATGGGGTGCGATATCAAATACAAGATCGAGATAGTCAAGTTAGAAGTCAAAATAGTGGGTTTGTCGTTGAAGGATGTCATGAAGACAATTAATTACTTCTACAATGTCAAATCTAAAATTATCGAGTTACGCTATATCAAGGATAAGAAGGTTGTTCTACTTAAATGCAAATGGTTTTTTCTAACTGACATGAGAGTAAACGGATATATTACTAACATAATGTTAGTAAGACATTGTATGATAATAATCCTTTTGTCCTTGCAACTCAAGCCAAACAAGTTTCGCAATGATACAGTGTTGGGTTGCAATTGGAAGGTTGTTTAAAAGTTTCAACAAAGGAATGTCTTTGATTTTTGTGAAAGGGATATTGGTGAATTGGATGAAGATGTTGATGAAGTCTATCAAGATAGTGGATTGGAGATCAATAACGAAGGCATTCTAGTAGAAGATACATATATATCATCATTCCATAGGAGAGATGTCGAGCCCAACATATTTCAACTGGATGAAGTCCAACCCCATCTTATCTTACAAATAGATGAAGACTATACTCAGGATGACTTTAATGACAATAACGATGCTTTGCTAGAATCTATCAGTGTCGAAGAATCTCCAAATAATGTACTTAATGATGATGATTTTCTTCATCTTGATCATAATGATTGAATGTAAGTTTCATTATTTGTATTGTTTCAAATGTTAATAAAATAGTTGCTTTATGTTGTTGATGTTTTAGTTATGTTAATTAAGCATAGTTTTAATGTTTTACAAAATGTTAATTTTATTTTGCAATTACAATTATACTAATATGTTCATAATTCGTTTTACACAGGTTCATTATAATGGCACCTGGACAAAACAAAGGAAAGAGGGTGGTGATGGTAGGTGAAGTTTCTCCCACAAATTAACCAGCAATTGCATCATCAAATGAAAAAAGTCAGCAATAACAACCTTTACCAACATCGTTACATTTATGCTCTCATTACATGTTTAGTTTTTTTATCATTATGTTTTTTTAGGTTCCAATATTGGCCTCAAAAAACGAGGTAGAGGTAAGACAAAAGGAGTTGAGTTGCAACAAATGAATGTTGCAATAAATATGAAGTTGTCAGCGATGATTGACTCAATGCAAGGGCACCTAATGGATAGTTGCAAATTTGACTAATGAGTTGGGCGTTGTTGTTCGGAATGAGTTGCCTTGCCTTCAGCATGTCATGCAGTTGAAGGACGAAAACTTGCTGCAAAATGCTTTAGACAAAGTTTCAGTAATATTTCAATTAATTTCATTATATGTATTGTAATTTTACTTAACTAAAATAATAACTTATCTAATACATGTTTTCACATATGAAACTCAATATCGTTGATATCAATACGCCTGAGGTTTCAAGCAGTATGAGTTCACTATTGAAACAAAGGCTGAAAGATCAGCGATATCGACTTCATAAATATTATCAGTCTTTCCTTTTGATAAAGAGGCAAGGAGACATGTTTTGGAATGGGAGACTGAAGAAAATTGAAATAAATTGTGTGATTATTGGGCTTTAGTAGAGGTTCAGGTTTGTTTTTTCTCTTCATATTTCTTTCCATTAATTATGTTTATGCATCTCCTACTTCTCTTAGTTTAGGAAAAGTGATCTGAAGCCAAAGCCAACAGAGCCTTATTGAATACAATCATTAACTACTTCGTCACAAAAACTCATTAACTATGTATACAATCACGTCACTAAAAACGCTTAGCTACAACCACGTACTGGTAGCTAAAAGTTTTTTGCTACCAAAACAGAATCGTCAAAAAAGCCTATTAACAACCAAAATCTAATTCGTCACAAAAAGCTTTTACCCACGCATTAGTAGCTATTCTGCTACCTAAATAAAATCGTCACTAAACAATACAATTTCTTAGGGAAAAACTTTTACCTACAAAATAGAAACGTAGCACAAAACTATGTACGACGTTCCTTATTATCGTCGGTTATAAGTTTTACCAAAAAATTCTTTTGGTCAAAAAAACTTTTTGGCGACGACTTCTTAAAAACGTCGAGGATGTTAATTTGCTACCAAGATTCAACAACGATTTGGGTGACGATTTCTTTTTGTTTGGCGACATTTATTTTTGTCGCTAAAGGTCCTATTTGTTGTATTGTAAATTAGGCTCCAACTTCAGACCCTAAATAGGCAGATGCAAATCAATCTAAGATTTAGAAAGGTTATGATTCTTATCCTTTTCGTGAATGGACACTACGAAAAAGCTTTCCAACAAAATAAAATAAAAGCCCTTATACGCGAAAACTTAAGACTTGACATTGAGATTTAATAAGAATGTTCACCAACTTGTACGTTACCTCAAAATCACTAACTTCATCTATTCTCTTAAATGCCATCCTCTATACAAATCTTTAGTTCAGCAATTGAATTTATAGGTAAATAATAATTTTCATAATTTTAGTATTTAAAAAAACCAATAATTAATTAATTATTGACGAACTTGTTTTGGAGACTACAAAATTAATTAAACTTGTATACGAAGTATTCAGTAAATTTTAGAAGCTTGTTTATTCCCCTCCAAAATCTATCTAAACTTAGTCTAATTAACGACAAGGATCAAAGCTAGAAACTGAAAAGAGAAACAAAAGGAATATATATGTAAGATAGACACTAAAAAAGTTCGTTGTAGTGGTTGAAACCGTTGTTGGGAGGTAACTAGAGACGTTCGAAGCGCTTGTTTTGGAGACGAGATAACAAAGCTTGGTTCTCTTGATGAAGAAGAAGTGCTCTCTTCCTCAACTTCTTGTTCTCTTCCAGTATGCTTTTGTTCTCCATGTATAGTTTCAAGTTCTTCATTTTCATCTCTGTTTTCGTTGCTCTCATCTTCTTCTCCTTTTCTTCTTTTAGAGCCCTTCTCCACCTGTAACTTCACATACATACACAAATTTCCTTTTCAGATATATATGCACACAATTGCAGTATACATATGGCAATTTATAAACTATGAAGAAACTCACCTGCTAAGGCGGCGACATCGTCGTGCCTTATGTCTTTTTAAAGACTGTAGATTACCAATGTGTAAATAGTTGCATGAGTTCATATTGGAAGAGTTCACGTACTTTTTTTTTCTTAAACTCTAACAAAGTTATAGTTTCTGCTGTGGATGAGGATTATAAGTATGAGATTTTGATATCTGGTAAAGAAAGAAGAGGTAGAGAAAGATGGATTTTATGAAGACTACAGACCAAGAAATTTTTGTGGAAATGAAGAGAGAAGAATGAGGAATATAAAGATGGAGGGAGGTGTCATTAGTTTCTGAACCTGAATATGAAAGCAAAAGAGAGGCTTTTCATGGTAATGATGGCAACAGGAGTCATGATTACAAAAGGCCAGCAATAGATGAGCAATGCTGGAAGCAAAAGACGAAGAAAAACACTCCAACCCTCTCACTTTTTTTTTGGAATATTTTTAGTGTCTAAAAGACCAAGCTGGATAGAGACCAGGACTTGGGGACGCTAGTTGGAGGCACGCACAAGATGACTATTTCACATCCTCCACAGATTATTAAAAATTCTATATTTAAGGATTATCACGTCGTACAATATGTTATTCAGTTATGGTAATATTTGGTGTTAATATATATGGTGCAAGTTCCGAAATAAAAAGTCTAAGTAAGATATGTAGGCATTCAAATATATAGTTAAAAAAGTGATGTTTCATGTTACGTAATCATGTCAATGATTAAGGTTGAAGTTAATCGCTGAAAGATTTCAAACTAGTCCGGCGCCATTTGCTCCGGGGTTCACATAACTGATATGCTTTAATGAAATCACTCACTACGTGTTATACTTCACTTTTTGGTTATAACTTAATAAAAACTAACAAGATGAGGAAAAATTGTCTCTATTTCTGATGTAGCTAAAAACGAAGGCTCAAAGAAATTGTGGGAATTTGATCCTCTCATTGACGTGTGGGTGGAATAATTACTTGTGTGTAAAATGCAGGGGCAAAGCACACCATGTTTGACAACAACAGCCCACTACAAGTCAACACATTGCAAAGTTGGTATGGTGTTTACATTCATAACAGAAAGCAGTCGACCTGTCTTAAGTCAAAGCGCTCCCTATACTTTAATCAAGTACATAATGTTTTAAAGCATGTTAATTCGTTATTTCTCAAAACTGGAACCTTCACCGGATCAAAGTTTGATAATTGAGACTAGATATGGTCAAAAAGTTGCCCTTGGAAAGAAAAGAAATGCAAGACAATAAGAAGAGATACAAGAAAGGTTGCCCTTGAAAAGTAGACATTAGAGCTTTCCAATGCTTTTACTTTGCGTCTTGAACTCTCCTATTCATTATCTTCGTAATCATGACAACTCAAATCGTGAAAGAATACTAAGTTATGCTCAGTAATCATTTTGAATTAACATAGGAAGACACGTATCAAGCCAAGCTATCTCTAAATTAGCACTTAAAAAGAGACTGGAGTTCCAAGATCACCTGGCACTCTGCTTTAACAAGCCAACCGTAAAGCTGTATACGTTGACAACAAAATTGGAAATGCAAGATAGGTAAAAGCTCTCATTAAGCAATGAGGAAAAAGATCATTCGTTTGTGTAACTGCTTTCATGAATTCACCGGCTCTTTCGTTTAAGATTTACCATTCCAAGAACAAGCAAAAGTACAGAAGATAGTTGTATCGGATTGGGGTCTCACTTTGCAATGTGGGGGATGCAATCAGGATTAGGAGCTAAAGAGAAAAACAGGTGGGACAGTAGAAGATGGGGAAGAGGCCTAGGAATAATGTAGTCAATGTTGTTAGGTTCTTCTTTTTGGCCATTTTATACATGTAATTGAGTACCTTCCATGTAATGCCATATGCGTCGTTTGTTTGGAAAGTGAAACCCAATTTGGCCTCGTTCCTCCTCTTCTCCAACGCCATCATCACCTCTCCTTCTCCTATCTCTATCTCATCCACGTAACTAGTCTAGGCAAATAATAGTACAATGGTCATTCTGGCCGGTTTGTGGTTACCCCATCATTCTGAGCCCGCCAGTTACATAATTGGCTATTTGGCCTGCTAAATCTCAGTCAAGAACTGAGTATTTATAGTTTAAGGACTACTAATCTGATGCAGAGGGAAAATAGTGCTTTGACACGATGGTTAAATTACATTTTAATGTTTCTAAAATAATTTTAATTTAAATTTAAACGTTTTGACATATTTAAAAAAATAATTTTTAACATTTTCAAACATTCAATTTAAATTCAGACTTAAGTTTTCATCAATTTTTATTACAAAAAATATATTTTTATCTTTTAGAAATTCTTTATTTAATATACATCTTGTGTGATCAATAGGACTCAAAAAATAAAAGAAAATTCTCTTTCTCGTCTCTTTTTCCTCTCTCCTCTCTAGCTCTTTATTTCATTTTAATTTACTACTTTAAAAAAAAGAAATGAAATTAATTAATAAAAAAGAGAGTCATACAAGCTTAAAATGCAGAGGAATAGCCTTTCCTATCTTGCTTTGGAAGGCAAAACGTTAAGAGCAAAACTCAAGGTACAATACATTCAAAAACATTATGTTAGATTTGCATTGACAAACAGAGGTGTAAGCTACAATTATGGTGTAGATTCTTCATCAAACTGAGCTCTCAAATTTCGGCAATGATCATAGATATCAAGGCTTCCTTGGAGGAAATTGATTAGCAAAATGTCTCAGATTGCATTCTTCCAAAGCATGAAGGTACAAACTCCCAATATGATAGTGTGAATCTGGTGATATAGTTTCGAATAGGTGTGTTGATTTGAGAATCGATGTGTAATGTCTGTGAAAGAGACGCTTAGATCAAACCATGAACATATAGTATTGACATAATCCCAAATGGGTTTTGTTGAAGGGACATTTGAAAAGAAGATGGTTCTGTGATTCATCATGCAACGAGCACATCGGAAAAGATTTATCAACTTGAAAGTAGGACATTCTGTTAGTAGTGATTAACTTGTTTTATATGGCCAACTAGAAAATAAAAGAATTCTTGTAGTTAAAACCTTACTCCAAATATGGGATACGTTGAGATAAGAAAATATGGGATCTTCAATAAACATTCAAAATGTTTTGACAACTTGCATGTAGGAGTGGATTGAATCCAAATCAGCTCTGCAAAATAGAAGAAGATCATCTGTAAAGCAGAGGTTAGTTAGGCTAATTTTTTTCCATTTTTTGTGGTGTTTGAATTTTGTATTACAAAGGGCCTCGTGCTTTATAATTGCATTAAGAATTTCCATACAAAAGGATAACGTGATAGGGGATCCCCCTATCTAAGGTCTTATGCTACTTTAAAGAATGAGGAAAGAGTGTCATTAAGCAGTACAAAAACGTTGTTGATGGAATGCATTCCATAAGCCATTTAATGAATTGAGTGGGAAACCCATATGCTATCAACATTATCCATAAGAATTGCCAGCTGATACTAGTAAAAGCCTTGTGGAAATCAATTTTCATGGTGCAATTTGGGTGGCTATTAGTTGTAGAGTGTCCCTTCAACATTTCTTGTATAAAAAGAACATTGTCACCAATTTTTCTATCACTCAAAAAGGCATCTTGGTTTACATTTATCAAATGAGCAATCACCATCTTCAATCTTGTGGCCAGGATCATGGAAATTGTTTTAAAGAGAAAGCTAGTGCACGATATAGGCCGAAAATAAAGTGGAAGGATTTGAGCCTTTAGGGATTAAGCACAAGAAGGCTCTATTAATCTCTTTAAGAAGGACACCATTTGAGAAGAATTTGTGGATGGCATTTTTGACAAAGCTACTAACTATGTTTTAAGATTGTTGGAAAAATAAACATTTAATCCATTTGGCCCTGGGGCTTTCTTTCCATTCATGCCAAAAACTATCCTCTCAATCTCACTGTCATCCAATAGTTTTGTTAGAAGATCAAAGTTAAGAGCAAAGATTTGTTACAGGTTAAGTTTCCTTAGATCTGTGAGTGAGATATTAGACGATACTCTAATACCAAAAAGAGAAGTGAATAATTTGATGGTTTCATCTTATATGTCTTTAGGATTTAGGAGTAAAACATCATTTTGAGAGGTATTTGAAAGATCTTATTGTACTTTTTGTGGCTAAAATCGAATTGAAAAAGAACTTCGTGCCGTTGTCCCCATCTTGTAACCAGTTAATACATGCTCTTTGCTGAAGGAGAGAAGAGTGTTGCTTAGTACATATAAATAATTAGAAGACAATGAAATAAAGAACTAAAAAGCTAGTATGTGAGTGTGTTTTGAGTTCCTCTCAAGTCAGAGAGATTTTCTTGTGAATATTACCATTGACACTGCATTCTCCTTGATTCTCACATGGCGCTGATTTCGCTATTGGTTGAGGGATTCTGATCCAGCTCTAGGCAATACCGATTATTCATTGTATGTTTAGGATTGACGACGAAACACCATCGTCGCCTGCCCACGCTGCCTGTACAGTGCGTATTGCTAGTTTGGGGGAGCTAGGGTTGATTATTTCTGCTCATCTCTGTAGATCTGGAGCCATGAGGAAACGATGAAAACCATTGAAGAAAGGAAGGCCTATTACACAGGAGTGTGTGACAGGGTTTTAATCGATGGCTATGACGAATAAAGTGAAAGTGGGTTTGGCCGGTCGGGCCAACAAAGGGATTTAGGCATTCCACTTTGACGACGGGGCCAACTTTGGAAATTTAGAGGGAATCTTGAAAGCACCTGCTCCAGGTAATGTCCCTCTCACTTCTCCTTTGTGCCCTCCTCAGAAGGGGGATGACAAAGCATCCACTTCTGGGGAGTATACTGTCTCGTCTGTTGGGGAGGATAAGCTGACTACTCCAAGAGAAATGGATAAGGATAAGGGTGCATCTGATGCCACCATGGATATGGAAAGTCCTACCCATCAAGTGTTTGACAAAATGTTAGCGACACCACTGGGTGAGAAAGACAAATAGTCTTTTGCTAGTGTAAGAGGTCTTGGAGACATTGGGAAAGACGGTGAGCAGAATGAGCCACCTAAGTTGTCAACTTCACAACCAAAGGCGTCATTTGCCAGTCTATTCAGTAATAATCGAGAAATTCACCAGGGGCTGTAGCTAAAGGAACTCACCGTGGAGGAAGAAGTGGTCATTGAGGCCTCGGATGTAGCTTCTATTGAAACAGAGTGGGTGTACTGCCTTGTTGGGTGTTTTACAGGGAAATTTCCAGGCCTAAAAGCCATTGAAGGCCTGATAGGTAAATGGGGAGTTAGGTGCCAAGTGTTACCACATGCTAGGGGCTAGATTATCTTCAAATTCAATACTAAAGAGGATCGGACAGTAGTTCTTGCATGCGGACCTTACACCCTCTTTGGGAAGACGTTACTATTGAAGAAATTATCGTAAGGTTTTTGTTTTGACTACAAGGAGTTTTTAGAAGTACCCATTTGTATACAACTCCCTAATGTCCCTCTATAGCTATGGACTGAAATGGAACTATCGAAGCTTGGCTCTAGGCTCAGTAAACCTATTTGTACATATCGCATTACCAGCACTAAGTCTAGAGTTGGTTATGCTAGACTTCTGGTTGAGGTTAATGTAGCAAAGCCACTAGCTCTTAATTTTGTTGTCCGACTGCCTGGTGGACACAAGTATACTCAACATGCTGTGTATGAGACTTATCCCAACTACTGCCATACTTGCCAACAGTTTGGCGACACCCCATCCGCCTGTAAATCCAAGAGTAGACGCAAAATGTGCCTGAGATGAACCCAACTTAGGAGGTTTGGTCTACCTCAACCCTGAAGGATGTGGCGCAAGCAGACGTGGTGTTAAATGAAACCACTAAGGGCATGATAGATCTTCCAATTTCTACTACTAATCCCAGTAAGGCACCTTAGTTGGACAGGAGGGCAATAACAGTGAGACCTGTGAATTGAATACTACACTAGCAGCCATGGTTACGAAGAAGGCTAGCAGTCAAAAACTTAGTACAACTAAGGCAGGAGGCAAGCCACGGGGAGAAGGAACTTGGAAAATAGTAGCACATAAATAGGGGAGTAGAGGTAAATGAGTGTTGGCACCACATGATCACCTGGTATCCAGTGGAGCCCCAAGTCTGGAAAAAGGGATGGCATCTGCTAAGCTACGACAAGAAGCTATTCTCTCCATAGGACCTTCACACTCTCAATAAGTTGGTCAAGTAGCATTTGTTAAGGCCACAGGTTTGCCTATTACTTTGAAGGGCATAATAGTACCTGCTTATGCCGAAGTGACTGATAGTACTAGTACAATGAAGCTTGCTGAAAATACTAGGCACAATGGTACCACAAAACTGCAGTAAGGCCCCATTTCTATATCAGTTACTGATGGCGGCATAATGGGAAATAAGACGGGAATGGTTGGATTGGATACGATTAAAGGAGATAATGCCTCAAACAAGGACTTAGGAGGGGAAAGCACCTCCACTCCATTGGTATGAAGATGCTAAGCTGGAATGTTCGGGGCCTTAACAAGGCCTCGAAACAAGGGCATATTGTCCAACGCCTTCGACAACATGGCTGTAAATTAGCATGTTTATTGGAGACTAAACTCTGACTAGACAACCTTAGCCTGATGATGAAGACTCGGTTTGACAGGTGGGAATACAATCACAACTTTGACCAGATGGAAGGCGGTAGAATATGTATTATTTGGGATCTGAATTTCTATCACTGTCAGGTTATTGCAAACGGTGAACAATTTATCCACTGCAGCATCCAATGTTGTATCACTCAATACACCTTTGAGCTATCTTGTGTGTATGGCCTTTACAACGTTACTAAACGGTGGGAATTATGGTCTCATTTGACAAGTCTTACTTTGAATACAAGACTACCTTAGATGATTATGGGTGATTTCAGTTGTGTCTGTTCTGCAATTAAACGACTTGGGTGCCAACCGCCTATTGCCTACCTACTTAAGAATCTTTTGGATTTTTGGCTCACTCATGGGTTAGAAGATGCACCAGCTAAAGTTGAATTCTTTACATGGCACAAGAAGTCCCTATGGGCTAAATTGGATAGAGTTCTCCTTAGTCCGAGCTAGAGTAATCAGGAGTAAATAGTTTCAGCTCATTTTTTGGCCATGTGGATAGAATCGGATCATTGCCCCATACTAGTGGATTTCTTAGATTTGGAAGTACGTGGAAACAATCCTTTTAAATTCTTTAATATGTGGCTCCAACACCAGCAATTCTAAGCAATTCTGTATCAGAGTTGGCAGATGGTAGTTCATAGGAAAGCCCAATTTGTTCTGTGTCGGAAGCTGAAATTCTTGAAGTACTCGTTAAGCCAAATGAATACTGAAACCTTTGGCCACATCTCACACAAAGTTAAGCTAGCCTTAGATTATTTTTGCACGGCCTACCAAGCTTCACTCCAAAATCCGACTGACCTCACATTGCAGCAGGCAGTAACTGATAAACGAAAGCAGGCAGAATTTTTAAGGGAAGCAGAATGTTGTTTCTTCCAGCAGAAAGCTAAATGCAAACACCTTGTTGAAGTGGATAAAAGTACTAAATATTTCCACTTGGCAGTAAGGAAGAGAGCCAAACAGAATGAAATCACTTGCCTCACCAAACCTGATGGGACTATGACCTTTTCTTTAATTGAGGTGGTTGATAGTCTAATTTCCCATTATAAAGACCTTCTTGGAAGCTCTACACCAGTTCGAGATATTGATTGTACCATCATTCAAAGGGGTACGGTTCTGGATGATGAATCAAATGCCCTATTGATTGCCCCTATACGGGCTGAAGAGATTAAATGAACTCTCTTTGGTATTGGAAATGATAAGGCCCCAGGCCCAGATGGGTATACTTCAGCTTTCTTCAAAATGAACTAGGCTATCGTTGGTAATGATTTAGTAACAACAGTGTTGGAATTTTTTCAAGAGGGCCACCTTTTAAAATAGCTCAATCACTCCATTCTTGCCCTCATTCCTAAGAAACAACACTGCACTTAAAATGTGGTGTATAAGGTGGTGGCCAAAATTTTAGCTAACCGTATAACTTTGGTTGTGTAGAAAATCATTGATCCAACTCAAGCTACTTTTATTCCCAGAATGAGCATGCTTGACAATATCTTCTTGGCACAGGAATTAGTCATAGGATACACATGAAAGCACATCTCTCCACGATGTGTGCTCAAACTTGTCATCACTAAAGCATATGATATAATCTCTTGGGACTTCCTGGAAGCAATGATGACCGCGCTAAAATTTCTGAATATCTTCATCCGATGGGTTATAGTCTATGTGAAGACTGCATCCTATTTGATTTCCATTAATGGCTTATGGCATGGACTGTTTCTGGGTAAACGTGGGCTACAGCAAGGAGATCCCATGTCTCCTATACTATTTACTCTCTGCCCAGAGTACCTCTCTCGGCTCTTATCTGTCAGAACATCCGAGGCCTCTTTTCATCACCACCCGAAATGCAAATCACTTGGGATTACCCACTTTGCATTTGCGGATGACCCAATGCTATTCTCAAGAGGTGATAGGGCTTCTATAAAGATACTTTTGGATGCTCTACATGAATTCTCTAAGGTGGCTGGATTGTAGATCCACCCAATTAATTCCAATGTATTTTAAGCTGTGTCCACGGTTTGGAACGGGATGTGATTTTGCAGATGATTTCCTTCACCCCTGGCGAGTTCCTAGTTAGGTATCTGGGAATCCCATTAGCCCCATTGAAAGTATCTGTAGCCCAGTTCTCGATCTTACTGGACTCGATGGAAACATATATCAACCATTAGAATGGGAAAACCCTCTATTATGCAGGTCGAATAGAGCTAGTCAACTCTGTAAACACCCACTTTGTTTCAAGTCTTCCCTATCCCCGCGGCTATTATTGACAGGATAACCTCCATTTGTCGAATGTTTCTTTGGGAAAGAAAACATTTTCGGGTGGCTTGGGATCACATCAGTGTCCCAAAGGAGGAAGGGGGATTAGGGCTCAAAAACTGCAAGCTTTGGAATTTGGCTCTGTTGTTGAAAGTATTATGGAACATCCATGAGAAAGTTGATTCACTATGGATTCGATGGATTCATGAAGTTTACCTTTACAGATCATTTATATGGGATTGGAAACCTCACAACCGTGATTCCTTGATGAAAAAATTGGGCAGATGAGGGACCTCCTAGTGTCTAAGCTGGGTGGCAGATCAGAAGTGGAATCAAGAATACATTCTCTATGTAGTAATGGTATCTTGTCTTCCCAAAAGGTGTATAACTTGTTGAGAGCCCAACATCCTAAGAAGCCCTAGATGTCCTTCATGTGGAAGCAGTACATACCACTGAGATATTCTTTTATTGCTTGGCTAGGCCTTCATCAAAGGCTCCCTACCAAGGATAATCTACTTTTCATCGAGATGGATCCTACGTGCAGCCTATGCCACACCCAACCGAAGACCGTTAACCATCTTTTTTTCCAATGCTCTTTTACAGGTACAATTTGGAGATTCATCCGAGAGTGGTTGGGCATGACCTGCCTTATGACTACCTTGCCTAGTGCTGTGAAATGGATCAAACATACTTATAATGGTGTGTGATTACGGGGTAAAGTGGCAAGACTAGCTTTGATGATTACCACCTATACCATCGGGAAGATAAGAAATGCTACTATACTGGATTCAGGTTCCTTTACAATTGATGTAGTTACTATGATTAAAGTGGGTGTTTACAAAATCTTATATCGACTATACCCGATTGACTTGATAAATTTTTAGATTATTGGTCCTGTTACTAGTCATGCTTTCAATTGGTGTCTATTTGTTGGGGAGGTAGATTTGGGAGCCTGCGGTTCTAGATGGGACAGACCCATAGGGTGTGGACTGATTGACATGTTTTGGGAGGGAGTGTAGTAAATTGGTCGACTATATTCCTGATGCTGTTGAACTAGTTGAAAGCTACTGGACTGAAGACTATAGCCCCTGTTATATCTGTGATGCCTATTCTTTGTCTGGAATTGATTTTGTTGTGGTTATTAGTTATGATTTTGTTACTCTCCATTGGCTTATCCTACTAACAAGATACGGTCATTAGGCAAAATGACCACCCAAGGCTATTTTGCCTACATGACCAAGACTCACCTTTTTGTTGTATTTTGATTTTGTATGATCCATAGCTTGACCCATTTGCTAGGTCCGAAGTTAAGATGACTTCATCTGCCTATGTGGCTAGGGTATGCCCCATAGAATTTGTACAAAACACTTTTGGTCAATATAATTTTTTACATTGTATCAAAAAAAAATTAGAGAGTGATATCTTCTCTTTATCAATAAGTTGATGACCATCTAGGATAAAATCAAGTGTAGACGTAGCTTTACTAATTCTAATCTGGTGGAGTTTACAGCAGAAGTGGTGGATCTTTTCGAAGAGTTCAATATTTTGAGTTCATTTTTATGAGTTTTAGTTTATGGATTGAACAAAATTGCTTGGTTTCGACTACTAAGCAATATACCCCCTTCCTACAAGTCATTACAAAACCTGGATCTTTTACAAAAAAAGTTGCTTAAATGAAATGGAACATATTTAACTGTATATTGAGTCAAGTTTGTCACAAAGATGGTAGTGTGATCCAAGCGTAGTAGGTTTATGAACATGGCTAAGTTGTTGGGAAAAGTGAGCAACTAATTATCACTGACGAGAGCACAATCAAGCTTTTTCCTAATGAACTAGGTTGATTTTTGCCTTTTAGACCAAGTGAAGGAGTGCCCCATCTATTTGAAATCTGTCACATTAAGATGTCCCATACAGTCCCAAAGATCAATGGAGAAACTTTTTAGATTGGTGTTGCCCTGAGCTTCGGATGCATAAAGAATATAGTTGAAATCCCCACAGATTAGACATATTTTGTTGATAATGCCACTGAGCTGTCAGAATTTATTCCATAATACTCTTCTTTGGAATTCCAAGTTGATAGCATGAAGAAAAGAGATGTTCATATCAACGTTTCCTTTCAAGAATAAGATGTGACGATGCATGGTCTAATCATTTGCTTATAGTAAATCCATTTTTATTTCATCATATTTGTAACAGACAATGATTCATCTGTAGGCATAATAACTATGGTTAGTAAGTAACTTCCATTGTGATCCCAAAATGTTTAACTTATCAAGGTTTGTCAACCTAATTTTTGTTTCAAGTAAGCCAACTACAAGAGATTTCTCTCTCAAAACAAAATCCTTTAAAGCTAAAAGATTATAAGGGAAATTCATTCCTTTAATATTCCAAGCTACTATAAATATATTCAATAGAAATGCTTTTAGGGTCTTTCCCCTTGCCCCTTTATGATTTTCTTCTTACCATAGTCTGGAAATTTGCACTAGTTTAATCTCCCTTTGCTCCCCGTTTGACAACTTTTCAGTAACAAAAAGGGTAGTAGCTGGTACTTCATTATTATTAAATTATACTATTTGAGTAGGTGCATCCCTATATGAAATAAGTTTGAAATTGGGAGTCTCTACTTGACATTGGCAGTCTCTATTTGGTTAATGTCAAGAAGAGTAGTATTGTTCACAGAGGCTGGTGTATTAACTAATCGTAGTTCCCTTCAGTTGCATCAGAAGAGTCTGACATGGAACTATATTCTATGTTGATAAGGAATGCTCTTCGGAAGGGGTAACTCCATCTGATTTCTTTGTAACTTCCGTTATAATAATATATCAAGATAGGTTTAATTCAGAAACTCCCTCTCCTTAAGTTCATTTATAGCAAATCTGAAATTTCAAACACATGATTTTTCTCAAGTTAATGTTCTTCTTCAAGACCCATCAACTCCTGATAATTTTCATACTTGAATAATTTCCCCGTTTCTTTTTAGGTTTTATTTTAAGCTTTTAAGGAGGAGGGCTCCAATGGTATGAGATGTCATTGCTATCCTCCCGTAACTTGTTATCATCTCCTAGATGCATGATTAGGATCTCATTTGGGAGGACTCTGGATACTTTGATGCTAACGCCAATTCGAGCATAGTCTATTTTCTTTTTTGTAATTGTATTCTCAACCATATATAAGGGCTTCCTTGTAACACCCCACTCCTGTGAGGACCCGAACCCGACATCGATGGTGATATCTGAGTCCATGCCTCGCAAGGGTGGCATGCTACAAACACTCACTCATTCAAAAATCGATATAAATTCTTTTTTTGAATCACAAACACAATATGCAGAAATAATAACCAATTCGGACCCACTTTTATTTAAAAACATTTTCAATCAACAACAATTCGATCATCAGAGTTTCAATAGCCATTTAGGCCCTTTCACAAATACAAAATGCTTCAATTATTTTAGAATACACTTTTATACAAAAAGTTACAGAATAAATAATTCAGTATAAGATAAGGAAATGCAATGCAAACGCATATCTCGACCTCTATCCTTCACTTATGCTGTAGGTATACTCTTGTTGGCCTAACGAGGTATTCTTTTGATCCTGAAAAATAATTGAAAATTTTAGGTGAGTTTTGTGAACTTAATGAGTGACCATTATCAATGGCTTACCCAGTCACATAACACATAATCATATTCACAACAATTCACATTCCACAATCAATTACAATTTAATCATTTTTCTTATGCATATGTAGAGCACATAAGACTCACTTTCCATTTCTTACTTTGTTGTGACCGAGTGCCTAAACTGTCCCATATAGGGCTCATTACTAACTGTTCCTTATTTGCTTGGGGGATACAGGGCTCATTTTACATAGTGAGCCTTAGGCTCTTAATCACATACTGAGCTTAAGGCTCCTTTTCACTTTTCACTTCTGAGCTTTAAGCTCTTTTCACTTTCGGTGGCCACTATGGTCACAACTGCCATTATATTTCATCCATTCATGGGATAGAATGCATTACTTACATTTGCATGATCTCATTCAATCCCTTTCCTATTAGGCCCCAAAAATGTTTTTTAATCATTTCAGTAACCATGGATTGAATAAATTTTGAGGAATTGTTAGATAAATCATTTTTAATTGGAGTTTAATTGTTATGTCAAGTTTAGGAGGATTTATTTCATAGATTGATGGAAATTTGAAGTATTAAATGGAAGA
>JAOSBN010000004.1:30933595-30953990 GCA_027563595.1 Erythroxylum suave | reverse complement strand
TTTTCAAATACAAATTACACATTTTTCACAATAATCACATATGCCGGGAAATATCATGAATGCATGTACAATCATGTACATGTGCAAAAATTACCATTCATATTTATATAGAGGCTATATGACGTATGATCATGCCGAGTTATGTTTACACACGCCTAACCCGTCCTAAATGACCAATTTATCCTTCCCATTGGTGATGGGATGTTACACCAATGATCATCATAAAGTAGGTCATTAATCAAATTATCAAATCTCATAAACAGATTTAATCTAGCAACATCCAAATAGACTACCTGACCCTGCATATATAATGCCCTATAACTCATAGCAGACTCATTCATAATATCACAAGAAAAATTGCAATAAAATTCTTTTAACATATCAGAATCATAATTCTACGGAAGCAGTGAAGCTCGCAATAAAAATCACTCCGATAGCAAAGCATTCAGACTATGTTAAAACTATTCTAAGTTGATTAGGTGATCAAAAACAAAGCCTGATAACTTGCATTTTGTGCATATTAATTATGTGTGTTTTATGTTCTTTTGATTGGCTTATGTGATGTTTTGCTTGTGTTTCTATGGTAATTCGTGCCTTTGTATGTTCTAGGTGATGAAATACCAAAATGATGCGATTTGGAGTGAATTTGGCTCATCTGGAACTGGAAAGAATTTCAACATGACCATGTTGAAGGTGACATAATGCTGGCATATTACTACCTGTGAATTTTAGATTAATTACCTTGAGATTTGGGCCTGAATGACACAACCCTCTTTACTGGACGAAGTCAAATTATCTTGTGACCCATGGAAGCTTTATTTTGATATTTGATTGGGCCCCACTTTGTTTATTGAAAAGAGAAAAATCAAGACCATTAGGGGGCCCACTTTATTTAATGAAAGAAAGAAAAACTAGAGAAAATTGGACTGACAAAGGGGAGAGACGATGGCAACACTTGAAGGAGGGAAGAAAAGAACGTGATTTACAATCTAAGGGAGGACGATTTTTACGAGAGCACTTTTGAGAGAGGAGAACGTTTTTTTTTTAACAATTGATTTGGGAGAGAAACGTGGTTTACAATCAGCTGGGGAGATTTTAGAAAAAGACGTTTTTACAATTAACTAGAGGTGACTTAGAAGACAGCGGTAGACTAAATTGGAGAAAGACGATTCTTCATAATTAGCCCTAGAGAAGTGACGGTAGCAGCAACTTTTGGGAAGTGGAATTTTCACAGTTAGCTTTGGAATTAAAATAGACCAGCGACAGTCATTTTTGTAGTGGAAAGAAGACAACAATTCTCAATTAGCTTTATCTTTTAATATAGCTATGTGTGGCTAACCTTTTAATCTAGACAAGGTACCTTACGTTTGATATATGTAGTTCGTGAGACTCCTTTGATTTAATTGTTTTCATTTATTTCTTATGTTTGTTTAATCTCCGTGCTTTAATTGATTTATTATCGTCGAGTTTGTTTATTAATTAGGCCTATTAATGGATTGACTTGGTGATAAATTGCCAAATAGATTAGATAATTCGTGATTGCTATTTATCGAAGTGGTTAGTTAATTTCAATTAAGAAATTAATGAGATTAAATAATTTAGTCTAAATAGATTGCAGCTTTTCCGATTCTATTAACTAAGACAAGGGTCCATTAGAGCCTACGGCTCCTATAGATTATATTCTGCGGAGCTTTACTCGGGAATAGTCTAATTGGTTAGGGTAATAATCTGCGGAGCTTTACTCAGGGTTATCTAATAATTAGGAATGGATTGGTTGATATGTGTTGTTCACTGTCTACTATAACTTTGTCCATGAGAATAAGCGAAATTTATATTTTTGAGTCTATGATTGAATTACAGTATCAAACGGAGGAGTACCTTGGCTAGGCTTTTTTTATATTATTTTCAATCTTTATTTTTAATTTCCTTGTGCGTGATTACTGCGTGATTTAGTGTTCTAAAATTAATCAACCACAAATCAATTCTTTTTATTTTCATTTTTGTTTTTATTTTTATTGTTTTCACACAAATAAACAATTGCTACATTGGTCTCTCTGGTTCAACCCTATTCATCACTTTACTCGTTTAAGTGTTTTAGAGTAGGAATTTATTTTTTTTGGTTTGACACGCCATTAAAGCCGACATTGTTAATAGTTGCCCATTTCTGTTCAACCACAAAAGAGTAAAACTTGAAGGTAATCTCGTTATCCACTGTCAGGCGAATAGAAGGATTACTTCGTAGTGGTCGGGTTGATTTCCGAGCCCGCTTATTTTTATGTTTCAGAGAAGCCATAGAAGGTGTAGTTGGTGAAGCAGGTGTTGCACGAGTTTCATCAGAATCTGAAGCAGATTCTTCAATCATAGATAAAATGACCTAGGTAACATCATAATCTTGACCTGGTACTTTTTCCTAAACAAAGTTAGTGTCAAGTACTGTTTCCTAAACAAAGGTAGTGTCAAGAATTTCAAATGGAGCCGCAAAATGTGGCCCAGCCCCGGTAAGTTTCCTTCTAGACGTGGGATTGAGCATTAATCTACTGGAACAATATGTTGGAGCTACTGTCTTCTTATCCAACATCGAAGGGAGCAATTTCTCTTTGTTCTTGCCCATACTTTCCGAAAATAGCTAAAACCCAGCCAAAGTCATCAAATTGAATCAACCTTAAAGTGAAAGAAGCAATACCGTTAAGAGAAAAATATGGATCTTCAATAGAGATTCACAATTTTCACATAGATATTGAATCCATGGCGGAGAAAATTTTCAATCCCAATGTCGTGAGTGTTGTGAAGAGAGCTGGCTTTAATCCCATATGATGAGAGCTTCAAACTTGAAGAGAGCAGGATATATTCAATAAGCAATATTGTGAAGAGAATTGGCTTTATTCCCATGAGAAGAGAGTTCTTCCCACTGTAAAGAACCCTTCAAAACTTTATGAGTGCTTGTTAGCTTAAGAGTTTACAAATGTAAGAAGAAGGAAGGATAGAGACTTAGGTGGCAATGACAAAACGTAGGCAAAAATGGAAATAACTTGGTAGGGTTTTTGAATCCCTTTAATTAAAACGCAACATTTTTTTAACTTTTCTTTCTTTTTAACATTTGTTTCATCCAAAAAAGTTATAAATGATAACTAACTACAGCGATATATTTTGCTTCAGTGATCGATAGTGAAATTGAATTCTACTTCTTGTCATACCAAGAGTTCAAATTATTTCCTAGGAAGAAACAAACTCATGAAGTTCTTTTTCGATCGTCTAAGTTTCTAGCCCAATCCACATCACTATATCCAGCTAGATAAGATGTTGAGTCAGACGTATACTATATCCCCAAATCATATGTTCCGCTTACATACCTGATAATCCTCTTGACCACAATTAGATGTGTTTCTTTTGGGTTGGCTTGATAACAAGCACATATACCAACATTGAAATAGATTTTTAGCCTACTGTCATCAACACTTTTACCATTCTCGTCTCTATTTATTTTTGTTGAAACACTCATAGGTGTTCTCGCATGTCTAGCATTTTCAAGACTGAACTTTTTAATTAAACTCTTGGCATATTTGGTTTATAATATAAAATTTCCATCCTTCACTTGTTTAACTTGCAAACCTAAGAATAAGTTCATCTTACCTACCATACTCATTTCAAATTCATATGTCATCAACTCAACAAATTCATCTACCATCTTCAAATGTGTGGCGCCATGCAGAATTCCATCAATATAGATCTGTGCAATCATAAAATCAATTTTGAAAATTTTAATAAACAGATTTTTGTCAATACTACCTTGTTTATATCCTTGCTTAATGAGACATTGTATGAACCTTTCGTACCAAGCCCTTGGTGCATGTTTGAGACCGTAAAGAGCTTTCTTTAGTTTAAAAATGTGATTTGCATAGACTGAATCAATAAATCCTTTCGGTTGCTAGACATACACTTCTTGTATAAACCCATTCAAAAAGGCACTCTTTACATCCATCTTAATAAATCTTGAACCCCTTTACACATGTTATGCCCAATAATAGTCTGATAAACTCAAGTCGTGCCACTAGTGCAAAAGTATTGTCAAATTTTATTCCTTCGACCTAAGAATATCCCTAAGCTACTAACCTTGCTTTATTTCTAGTTACATTACCCTTTTCATTTGTTTTATTTCGAAACACCCATTTTGTTCCAATCACATTAGTATCCAATGGCCTTGACACTAATTCCCGTACATCATTCCATGGAAATTGAATCAATTCATCTTGCATAGTTGGCCATAACTCATCTTGTAGGGCTTCTTTAAAATTCTTTGGCTTAAATGAAGATGTGTAGCACAAATATCCCGCAAGTTCTCGATAATCAACCCTTTTTCTTTCCCTTATTTTTCTTCTTTCACTAATATCTCCAATAATGTTCTCGATTGGATGATTTCTTCTAATTAGGGAGGGAGAATCATGGTTTAAATCAACTTCTCTTGAGTTTTGAACATTTAAAGGTATAGTTTCCATATCTAGTGTTTTGGTTGACTCATCATCTGAAGTAACTAAAAGTTCTTCAATTTGAGTAGTTACTTCCTCAACAGCAACTAACTGCAAATTTGGGCACTTTTTAAATCTTTTCTCGTTGCTTGTTTAAGTTGGTTCAGAGGGTCAGTTATGTAGCTTTTCTTCTACCACTTAACTATTTAACAAAGATACATCATCTATCACAACATTTATGAACTCTAACACTTTCTTAGTTCTTCAATTATACACTTGGTAAGCTTTACTGTGAGTTAAATAACCAATGAAAATTCCTTTATCACTTTTTTCTCGAAATTTCCAAGTTGTTCCCAATATCTAAGAATGTAGCACTTACTACCAAAAACATGAAAGTAACTCACATCTGGTTTCTTTCCCTTCTAGAGTTCAAAAGATGTCTTGTTCAAGATGTTTCGAAGATAAACTATGTTACATATATAGTATGCTATATTAACTACTTTAGCCCAAAATCATAGAGACAGTTTACTTCCATTCAATATAGATCTAGCCATTTCTTGAAGTATTCTATTTTTCCTTTCAATAACTCCATTTTGTTGTGGAGTTTTAGGTGCTGAAAATTCTTGTATGTTACCATACTCATCACAAAAATCATTAAAGCTTGTATTCTCAAATTCTCTTCTGTGATCCGATTGAATTCTCAATATAGTCATATTTTTTAGATTCATAACCTACACACATAGGCTTCTAAAATCCTTGAAAGCATCCTGTTTTTCTTTCAAAAATGATACCCACGTATATCTTGAATAATCATCAACACAAGTTAAAAAATATCTCATTCCACCAATGTTATCATGTTGTATAGGACCAACCAAATCCATGAGAATTAATTCAAGTATGCGTGACGAGGTAATATGTCTAACCTTTTTATGTGGCACTCTATTATGTTTACCTATTTGACACGCACTACAAATTGATATTCCTTCTTTGTTCATTTTGGCTAGTTCACAACTTCCAATTTGGTCAACTTGCTAATGAGATCAAAATTTATGTGGCTAGACCCTTCACAACTTCCAATTTGGTCAACTTGCTAATGAGATCAAAATTTGTGTGTCCAAGCTTTTGATGTTATAAATTGATGTCATTATCATGTGTGGTTGATTTACAAGTGGTCATGACCTACAGTACGCCGCAATTTTCAGTTGATCGCTTGCCACTCACAAGACATTTCCCTTGTTCATTTAGCACCTTGCATTCATCATTTGTAAATTTAAATAACAAACCATCATCACAAAGTTGGCTTATATTCACCAAATTGGCTTTTAGTCCATCAACATGGAGCACATTCTTGAAGGGAGGAAAACCTTCCACACACAGTATTCCTCTACCAATCACCAAAGCCTTCTTTCCATCTCCAAAGGTCACATGACCATCCATACAACTTTGATAATCGGTTAAGTAATTCTGTTCCCCTATCATGTGATATGAACATCCACTATCAAAACACCAACTATTTTGCAAAGTTTCTTTTATCAATTTTCGAACCACGAGAGCTTGCAATTCATTCTGAAAAACTATAGAGGTCAATAGTTTCGCAAACTTTCTAGTTTTACAGTGGTGGTCCCTAACACAAACAAAAACAAAAACAGTCAAAAGCGAAATAACTCCAAAAATTTGGTAACGCAGTTCGGCATAGCATGCTTACGTTTGCGGGGCCTTCACTCAGATTAATACTTTCACCTAAGTACAATAGATTTACCCAAGGCTTTACAAAGCCAACACCACTCAACCCTTGATACTATCTCTCAACTTCACTTCCCGTGAAACAATTTCACACCTAATAATACGACCGCCTCGTACTAACCTTAATATAGGGTTTTTCTAAACAACTTTTAATTAAAAGAAAATTAATAAATCACACAAATGATTATCAGTGACTTTAGTAGCCAACTTTCCAGCATAAATAAAAACAAAATCAATCAAAAGTGAAATAACAAATGACTCCAAAAATTTAGTAACGCAGTTCGGTACTCCTTGCTCACGTCTACGGGGCCCTCACCTAGATTAATTCTTTCACCGAAATATAATAGATTTACCCAAGCCTTTACTGAGCCGACGCCACTCAACCCTCGACACTATCTCTTAACCTCACTTCCCATGAAATATTTTTACAACCAATAATACAATTGACTCATGTTAATCTCATCAGAAGATTTTTGTCTACTACTCTTGATGAAAGACAATTAATAAAAATAACTCAAGTGATTAATCGACTAAAAAAAGAATAACAATACACTTAAGATAAAAGAATCTTCCCTATGTTCAACTACCCGAAATATATGTGAATAATTGTCTACCAGCTGGAATGATCTACGCCAGCTCCAGAATCAATCCACGACTGCTCAATTAATAATCGATGCCTAACAGAACATACACGTAGTGTCAAATCCTCCCAGTTGGAGGCCACTCCAATGGCTGAAGCTTCAGCTTAAGTGATTTCCAAAGTTATTAGTGCAGAAACATGAATCTACCATGATTGAAATCACACACACGCACACACATAAAAAGAGACCCTACCAACCTTATGTTAATCCAACGATTCAATATCAAAACAAGACACAAAATCACGCACACCACACAAATCACTTGCACATAAGACATCAGCCGTAGGTTCTCAACCAAAAACCACACCATCGCCACACCTTCGTATATTTCCAGAAAATCACTTAATTCACAATGAAACTTATGGCAATACCCTTCGGCCACCACACTTACATAATTGCTACACATGTCTTCACCAAAACCACATCTATGCAAGATAGCATTCTATACTATCTAGAACATTATCCAACTAGTTCTTTCTTAATCTAAGATAATAAAAATCTGATAAGTCCAATTTATAAAAATAGGCCAAAATAAAATAAGTAGATATATACAACATATAGCTAACAGTAACAATAAGAAAAGCACTCTTATGGTTGTGTCTATCATTAAAATTTTCATTAATTTTTTTGAACTTATAATCTCATCCTAAAAGAAACATAGTAAAAAATAAGAAATAAAAAACAAGATATATTTTATATAAATAAATTAAATTAAAACTTTGTTTAAATAAAAGAAAATATAACTGAGAACAGATAGCAAAAACTAACCATATGAGACGTATGTGAACCAAATAATTCAAACAAAAACTAACCATATGAGACGTATGTGAACCAAATAATTCATATATAAGAAAAATATTGAAAGCATAGTTAAATAAAGAAAAATTCTTCGAAAATATAAAAAATAAAGCAAAAGTCTAAAACTGATAAAACTCTAAAATCCAAACAGATCAATAAGTTTAAAGGGTTGAAGTACTAAATAATTTCAGAATTATTTACAAAATAAAGTAAAAGTCTAAAACTGGTAAAACGCTAAAATCCAAAGTGATGAATAAGTTTAAAGGATTGAAGTATTAAATAATTTCAGAATTATTTACATAATAAATTGTTGAAACTTGCTGACGGATGTATAATATCTACAAAATAACTCATTTTAAATCATCTTTAGAAAAGAATGAAAATTTTCATTCATAAAGCAATTAAACATCTTGCAACTGTACGAGTTTCCGAGTCTGGTCCTGTACTTTTTAACTACCTAGCGTATTATTCAGTAAAAAATTATTTCATTGATGTTTATAGTTTATCAAACATTAGTACATATAGACTGACGAAATATTATATATCTATATATATATATATATTGATTTTAATACGCAATACTATATATGTATATAGACATAACACCAACTTCAAACTCTGTTTGGAGTTATCACCGGAGCCATCCTGACACTTGGTACTATAAAATATGTAAGATTTTAGGTGATTAGTTTCATTAGTACAGTCTTTGTCCAAGAAGGGTGTGTCGGCTTGTGCAGTATCCATCATGTTTGCATTGCCCTCATCGTCCGCCATGCAATTTGGCAATCATGTTCCATGCGATTCCGTGGACTTCGGTTTGGTGTTTCACATTCTCGTATATCAAGGACCGCTGACTTGCATAAACTAGAAATAAGATAATTACAAACGTATTCCATACGCAGAATTAACTGTTATTCATGAATTGATCTTTCAAACGCATAAAAGAGAGACGGGGAAAAAAATTGGTACAAACTATGACAAGAATTGAGGGCTAATGTGTCTGCCTTCCTTAACGTAGGAATAGAAGTTATATACAGCAAAGTATTTGTGAATAAGAAGGAAACTATCACCATAACAGGCTCTAAAATATCTCTATCTAGTGCTTGTGAATAAGAAGGAAACTATCATCATAACAATCTCTAGAATATCTCTATCTAAATATAGACAAACAAAAAGATATACAAAAGAGATACACACAGATGTACATATATACGTTGCCTAATACTCTCTCTCTCAAGTTGGAGCTTACGGATTGCAGATGCCAAACTTGGAAAGCATCGAAGTGAATCATTGAGCCCCAAAGGCTTTGATAAAGATATCAGTAAGTTGGTGAGTGAAACCAATGTGCAAAGTAGAAATAATGCCAGCCTGAATGTGATCTTGCAGAAAATAACAGTTAATCTCGATATATTTGGTATGATCCTGAAAGACAGGATTAGAGGCAATGTGAAGAGTAGTTTTGTTGTTACAATACTACCGCATGGGCTAGGAATGATGAATACCAAGAGAGTGAAGCAAGCTTTTGAGCCAAATAAGTTCACAAGTAACAGTGTCCATAGAACGTTATTCAGCTTTAGCAGACGAGTCGGACACAGTGTGTTGCTTCGTCATTTTCCAGAATAAAGGAGACTGATCAAGTTGAACAAAATAGCTAGTACAAAAATGATGACTCAATGGACAACTAGCCCAATCATAATGACAATAACTATATAACTATAAATCAAAATTAGCTCATAGGAGAATCCCTTGCCCAAGGTTCTCTTTCAAGTAGCAAAGAACTTGAAGAGCAACCCCCTAGTGATCAATCCGTGGTTGTTCCATAAATTAAGCCAAAATATGAACAGAATAACTAAGCTCAGGTCGTGTGATGGTCAGATAAATCAAGTGACCAACGAGACGTTAGTAGGGCTCAAGGTCAGATAAGAAAGGACCTTCAGCTAAAACAAGACAATGACTTTGCTCCATCAAAAAATAAGTTGGTTTGGCAGTAGTCAGGCCAGCCTAGGAAAGAATATCAAGCACATATTTTCATTGACAAAGGAATATACTCTAAAGATTGCGAGCCACTTCGAGACAAAAGAAATATTTCAGTTGGCCCAAATCCTTCATGGGAAAACAACCACTAAGATAGGGCTTAAGATGCTGGATGGAATCCGAATGCGTTCCTGCAATGAGAAGATCATCAACATAGATGAGAACACAGAGAGAGTCAGAACCCTTATGCAAGGTGAAGAGGGAATAGTCAACATAGGAATAAGTGAACCCATAGCACTTTAAAGCAGTGGTGGGCAAACCAACATCGAGGAGCCTGACGTAAGCCATACAATGATCAACGAAGTCTACAAACTTTGCTAGGATACAAAGATGAAAAATCAGGAGGCAAACACATATAAATTTCTTAGGCTAGGTCACCACGAAGAAAGGCATTGTTTACATCCATTTGATGTAATTCCCAATGATGAGCAGCAATAACAGAGAGAATAATGTGAACTACCACTATCTTGGCTACAGGAGAAAACGTCTCAGTGCAGTCAACACCCTCAATCTGATGATTACCACAAATGACCATGAGGGCTTTGTGTCGTTCTATTATACCATCAGAACGATACTTAATTTTGCAGACTCCATTTGCAATAGATGGCGCTCTTATCAGAGGGTAAATCATTAATAGTCCATATGCCACTTTGTTTAAGAGCCTTAATCTCTTTGCATATTGCCTCACATAACGAGGGTTACGAACAACTTCATGATAAGTCTTAGGCTCGACATCTATGAACATGGCTATAAGGAAGGCACAATGTGAAGCAGAAAAATATAATAATTTACATAACAAGTAAGCGGATTCAAGATAGCTGAGTTTGCTGATGAAGAGGTGGGAACGGACCATAGACCTTAAAAGAGTCAATGGCTGCTAGAGAAAGTGTATTGCGAGAACTATCTGATGTCACCATGTGGAAGCATTCAAAGGCAGTGGCGTTGGCTATAATGTTGTCTGGAGCTACAATAAACGAGTTTGGATTAGAAAGAGTAGGCAAGAGATGAGTGGAAGCACACTCCATGGACTCCACAGGATTAACTCCCCAATTATTATCCATATAGTGATGCAACAAGTCAAGCTAAAGGCTTGTAGTAGGTTGTGAAGTAGAAGAGGAAGGAGACACGAGCTGCTTAAAGGGAAAACATGTCTCGTCAAAGCGAACATCACACGAGACAAAGTGTTGTTCAGTTTTGAGATCAAACACCTTCCAACCTTTTTGTGTATGTGAGCAAACCAAAAAGACACATTTGCGACTCTAAATACCAAATTGTTCTCGTGCTCTATCTCGATAATGAACATAACATAAATACCAAAAGACTCGAATATGATTATAGGAAGGAGGTATGCCATGCAACATTTCATAAGGACTCTTTCCTTGATTAAAAGCATACAGAGTTCAATTAATTCGATAGCCAACTGTAAGAATGCACTTACCCCAAAATTTAAGAGGAAGGTGTGCTTGAAATGTAAAGTTTGAGCTATTACTAGTATATGTCTGTGTTTCCTTTCAGCCTTCCCATTTTGTTTTGGAGTATTAACATAAGAGGTTTGAAATAAAATCCCATGTTCATCAAGGAATGTTCCCAATGGCTTAAATTCGTTCTCATTGTCACTTTTAACAATTTTCAGTCGTTTATCAAACAGTGATTGGGTCATTACAGAAAAAAATTTTAATAAGATGGGGAACCTCACTTTTTTCAGCTATCAAATAAATCCACACACCTTAAGAAAAATCATCCACATTAGTTAAAAAATAATGAGCACTACAAGAAGAGGAGATTTTATTTGCACCCTAAACATCACAGTACACTAACTCAAAAGGTTCAAAAACACGACTACTACTCATAGAAAAAGCATCTCTTATTTGTTTTGCCCACATACAAGTATCATAAAATTTATTGAGTCCATGACTACCACCACAATCAACTAAATTCGGAACCAGACGAATTATTGTAGATGAAGGATGGGCCATATGCTTGTGCCACGACTCAAATGGAAGCACTCTTGTAATCTGATGCGCTTAAGCGATCTTTGCACCATTAATATAGTAGACCCCACCCCGTCACTCACCCCACTCCAATTAATGTCCTCAAAGTGTGGTCATGTATCAAGCAAAACTTGTTAGTAAATGTTAAAGATATGTGCTAGGCTATCTTATTAACTGATTTTGGTTATTATTTGTAATTGGACAAAGTTGGACATCTTCGGAATTTCACTATGCAAGTTATCTTTCTTATAAGGGACTCTTGTGTGAAGAATAAAATCCTCATAAGGATAGGATTTATTTGGGACAAAATCACATCTTAATAAGGAACATGTGCAGATTTTTTGGTGATTTTGGAACTATCTTTAGAAGCTTATTTTGGTGATTGTGATCATGTGAGGTAGTTGTATTTCTGGTAATCCAAGCTATCTTTAGCAACTGCAATTTTGGTTGTTTTGAGCAATCTTTGTTGCTGTGTTTCATATGCATAATGTGGATTTTTGGACAATTGTATAATCTTTATTTTAGAGGAAAATTTCCTGAAGTTTTTGGTGTGTGTGCAACTGTACAAAAACTTAATCATCGTTGATTTGTGTTGCTATTTTTGGGAGATATTATAAATGTAACTTCTATGGCTAACAATAGACTTTTTTTTTTATATGGAGTCTATCATGTTAAATCCATTCATCAGCTTTTAGATTGTTGTATGTTGAGTGAGATTTAAGTGATAGATTAAAAAAATACACAGTAGATTTTTTGTTTGAATGTAGTCTATTGTGTGACATTTATCCATTAATTTTGTGCTACTGTGCCTATGGACTCTGTTACTGTGCATGTGGACTCTCAGAGATCAATTGCTAAGTAAGATAGCAGAATTTTTGTTGGAGAAAAATATGTAGCCAATTGTTGAGCATATAGCAGCTACGTTTTCTCTATTTTTGTGAACATTACATGGCCTATCTGTCATTATTGAGCAATTACGTTTTCTATCTATTGCATGATTGTTTTTGGTTTTTGTGGGTTTGCAGCTTTTTTGTTTTAATGTTTCGGTGATGAAACGGTAGTATTTTGTTGAGTTTTCGTGGCCACTGTGAGTGAGATATCTTAGTGACATTATCAAAGGTTTACAACAAATTTCTTGGTAGATAACTTTCCATTTTTTTTGTTGATGAAGTTGCATTTTTAGAGGAGTTGTTTTTCTTATCTCAATTTTTTTTTGTTTATGTCCTTTATTGTTTCAATCTTTTGAGTTGTTTATTTCTTATCTGTATTGTCAAACATTATTGAGAATATTCTCTGTTAAGATTAACACAAAGTGGTAGTGTTATTGAGAGTGATTTACTTTTATGAGTTGTGAGGACAAAGGATAATGTCAAAGGTTGGGTAAGTCAGCTTTATAATACCTTGAATAAAACTATTGTCGTATCACAAGTGAAAATGTTTAAACTGGGTGAGGGTCCTACAGATGTAAGCAAGGTGTGTCAAATTGCACTCAAGTGTTGATTTGTTCATTTGTATTTGATTTTTTTTGTTTCGTATTTCTCAGAAAATTTATGGTTGTTATGATTAATTCAAAATTTGTGCAAAACTACATCCTTTTAGATTTTCAATAAATATGACAACTATTCAACACATCAGTCGGCCTACCCACCGAAATAAAGTTACAAGTTAGGCTTGACATATAAAGCACTTTGTACAACCAAACATCATCGCCCAAACTCACACTACCAATATGGGTAGCGCTTGTAGTTTCACCATTCGCAAAGTGATCAGCCAAGCTGGCAATTTAGTCAAGTTATACAGACAAGATTTAAAGTTGGTCATCTGAGAAGAAGCTCCTGCATCGAGAAGCCAATTTTCGGAAGTGTTCATACCTATCAATTTTTCGGGGTCATAGGATTGCTTACTTTGGTTTGTCATAGCAAGGAACGACAAATTATCCAACCAGTTCACCACCTACCAAACCAAGTTCAATCATCAGGTCAACAATCACAGAAGAAGGAAGATTTAAAAGAAGAACGGGTTTATGTAATTTTTACCCGTGGCAGGAATTTATGATGCATGGCATAAAGTTGCAGCACATATTATTGGAAAACCCTCTATTTTACACAAGAGTTTCTCTACAAAAGACCAAGCCGAAAAAGCTCTTTCAGATTTTAAATCTACCCCATCACTTAAGCCTCAATATAAACAAGTTCTAGAACAACCTGCTCCTACAACTACATTAAAACCCTTAGGAAAATCTGTCAATATGGACAAAATCAATGCATTACCAACCAGAGCTTTCAAGGAAGAAATGAGGAAAATTACCTTCGAAATGTTTTATGAATGCTTTCAAGCACTTAACGAGTGGAAGGAGGAACAAAAGATATTTCAATACTACCCCCAGAATCGGCGCAAATATGGACCAAAAGCTATCATTTTCCTCGAAGCAGATCCATTAACTACCTATTTATTTTTTCAAAATGATTGATAGACACCATTTACGTAAATCATCTTCAACCATTATCAGAATTTCCAGCTGGGTTCATTCAAGCTATCAAGAATTATTCTTACCGATTCGCTAAAGAAAGAGAAATGTTCATCAAAATTTTAGCAGCTACCCTATCTTCAAGGAAACTGATGACATCAAAAACGCAAAAACAAAACTTGCAAGAATTGTTTTTATCCAAATTGGAGTTAGCAACGGACTCTACCCTCCAATTAATGACCCTCCTAAGCATGAATTTCACTAGGATCTAATCAACAACTTTAATTTACAATGTCTTGAAGGAATTTATCATCATTGCACAAGAATCAAGGAAGACTCACACTTAAAAGTCAATTACAAAGGACCAAATATGATTATGATTTCAGCATATCGGACAGCTATCTCCCTAGAATCATTCAATCTTATTAAACAATTTGAACATCCATTTTCACCTCTTGGTGATATTTTCTCCGAGTTATCAGAACAATGGAAATATGCTATTTGTCAGCAACTTCGTCTATATCCTCAACACCAATGCATGAATTGTCCAACTACATCAGAAGCTAAGGACAAAGACGACTCTACTTGTCATAGAACCACCATGGCCTCGTCCTCCTTGCATAATACAGGCCACAACTTTAGCCCTTTCCTCCGAGACTTGACTCATGTTCTTATGTCGTTCCTCCTTGATCACCATTTGAAATGTTTTGCTAAGAGATGGGAGTGGTTCCATGCTCAAGATATTTGTCCGAAGGCTACCAAAGATGACCATCAAGTCCTAACAAAAATTCATGAGGTTTCTCAATTTCACCCTTCTCCAAGTATTGTTTCGCTAAGTTACAAGAGCATCCTCCACAAGTACATTGAGTATGTTACGAAACCATCATACTCTCATACTCTTCCCATAAAGCTTTCAAATGACCATAATAACTAGTTACGGTTTGACTCGTTTGTTTGCAATTTCTTATGGCCTCTTTCAACTCATGAACACACATTACATCTCCAACATCAATTTTAACTTTCAGATCATCCTATAATTCACACACAATATCCATATATCTTATATTAGATTGCAGGCCACTATCAATAAAGGTCATAATCCATCCTACCAACATAGAGTTCACACTAAACCAATCCTCCAAATCTTCTACATTATTAATAGATTGTTTTATTGTCCCATCAAAAAACCAATAATTTCCGTTTTGCTCGGAAAGCATTTTTTCATGGCCATAGCCCATTTACGATAATTTGACTCACCTTTAAGAGTAACCGCAAACACATTCAAGTTGGGTATCTCTAAGTTTTGCAAGAAATGAGGAGACGATGGATCACTGATTTTCCATTGTTGCTCCTCCTTTTTGCCTCCATCACCACCGGTTATTTGGTGAGTGTTCTTTCTTTTCTTTGACATCATTGATGTGCTTAGCTCCTCACGTAATTTTGTCATTTTTTTTCTGTGTTTAACCCTAGTCACAAGGTGGCTCTAATACCATGACAAGAATTGAGGGTTAATGTGTCTGCCTTCATTAACATAGGAATAGAAATTATACACAACAACTATCACCGTAACCATCTCTAGAATATACCAAAAAGATATACACATTGATAGACATTTATAAGTTGCCAAATAAACTACAACCTGCAAAGTTGAATGCAAACCGGTTAATCATCCATCCTCGATGTGTACATGCATTGTGCATACATATGATGCAATGGACTATAACCAACTAATCAACAGGTGCAATTAATATATAACAGTTCCTGACATGCTTTGGAGATGCTTATTCAAACAATTCAACAGGTAGATAAGCAAATGTAGACAGAAAGAGAACACGCTAGAAGAAGAGCCGATTTTGTTTATATAATTTGGTCCTTGTTTGCTCAGATCCCATTGACTAGGCTCTAAGCATATCTATCTATGCTTCCATTCTCATCTCTAACCCAGCTTTCCTTAAACCAAACATAATAGATGAAGCAAAATCTAAAATAAATACTATATCTTTTGTTTGAAAAGCAATCACTTGTACCTTGAAGTTAAGCAGTTGGAATCAGGAAATTTGTAGTCTTACAAAGTGATTGTCACCGTAACGTAAAATTCAACCGCATAGCCAACCATACAGTTTACCCCTCCACCATCTGGGATTGTCTTGCGGGTGGCCAGAAATGCTGACTAAATCCCAGATTTTTTGACATTGAAAAATTGATGCAAGAGCTCTAAGAGGTAATAATATTTTCCAGCTGCTTACCATGCCTTAATAACTGTGAGTATAAACCTTTTCTCATCTGTAAACAACTCAACGGACAATTTTTGGCTGGGAAATCTACTTATTCACGGGAGAAATTAAACTCCACTTGTAATACTTCTCCAATTTCGAAACCGATTGCCCCACAAAATTTATCATGATTTGGATAATGTTCAACTGCACACGCTTTTGTTCTATAATTTGGAATTACAAGTATCAAAAGGTGAACAACTACGGGTTAAGAGTTACAACCTACAGCCAATGGGGCACCAGAGGTCAAGGAGGCTACAGCTGGCCACAAGCCGTTTCGCCATGGTCCCCATGCATTCGTCCATTTCATTTTCACGCTCAACCACAATAACTCATCCAATTTCATATTTTAACTCCAATATCCAGCGCACGGGTGAGAGCAGAGGTAATTATAAGAGCTTTCTAACGAGACGTCAGATCACCGACTCTGGAAAGATGGTTCTACTAGACCCTAGAAACAACATGGTGGACACCACCCACCAGGCAATAGACTCCAACGCACTTTCTCTCTCCACGTGGGATCAGTTCGCATTCCAATCACCATGTACATATGGAATCCATCAATCCAAAAGGATTAAAATAAATGCATCCGACTCCGACGACAATACACAACTAAAAATTGAATTAAAAATAAGATGTAGAGCACTAAAGCCAACATTAAAAAACAGCTCACATAACCCTCATTTAAATTAAAACTCCCTGTGGCCCAAAATATCAGGCTAACAATTCAAAAATCCAAACAAAGAAGATGGAAGAGAAATTTAAACCGTAAAAAGTAATACAACACGTACATAATTACGTTTCAGCCCATTAGAAACGAACAAAGAGCTACAGCAGAGAGGATGACGACCAACGCAGAAGCACCCACGTGGACTGCACCATTCTTATCCGATGTGCTATTCTCCGATCCGGCCGGTGCATCCGAAGGAGCTCCGCCCGGGGTCTCCGACGGCGGAGCGGGGGGAGAAGCAGCCGACGGCGATGGCGCCTTCACGCTAGCGGGAGCTGGGGTGGTCGCCGGGGAAGGAGACGGTGAGCTCACAGGCAACGGAGCTGGTGCTGGAGATGGCGACTTCCCGAACATCTCAGCTGGAAGTAACACATTATCAACAGAAAGAATGACGAGAGGAGGAGAGTCAATAATCGTGTCGGCGATTCTGGAGGAGTCTACTCCTGTGTGGAGCGTAACTTCGTCGCCGGCGGTGGAAGCCGATAGATCGAACTTACCTGCACCATTAGTAGCCAAAGTGGAGATGGGATCTTTAGTGGTCTTCAACGAGCCGAGAGGATTGTACTTAGGAGTAGCATGGAACTGTAGCAGGGAGACGACCTCAGCATTAGTTAGTTTAGTGAGATCAGGAACACCAGCAGCTTTAAACGCCTCGTCGTTTGGTGCAAAGATGGTCAAACCTTTCTCAGCGGCCGACTCGTAGGTCTTAATAACTCCACTGCTCTGAAGCAAACCTGCAAACGTCTTGCATCCAGCTTTTTCTAGAGCTGCCGTTATGTTAACGCCGGATGCCGACGGGGCTGGAGCCGTTAACAGCCCAGGAGCAATAATCGGCGCGCTAATCTCAAGAACAGATATATTGTAAGGTATTTGCTTGACAGGTTTTACGTAAGTCGAGTCAAGTTTCGACCCCGGCGCAGCCGAACCGAAGCCAACTTTACCTCCCTGTAGATCGGTTATGTTGACGAAACCGAAGTTTCCAGAGCCGGTTCCAGTGGTTTGGTAGAGAGTGGTAGAGAGTGTTGTGCCTTTGGAGATCTGGTGGAGCTTGGCAGGGTCATAGTAGTCGAGCACAACGAGGAGGCTGAGGGCGTTTTTAATGACGGAGAGCGGGTGTTTGGCTGCCAGAGCGGACATGGCGGCATTGTTGAGAGCGAGGACAGTGATGGTCTGACGACTGTTGATGTCGTCGGCTAGCTTTGTTTGCGTCAAATAGCTGCTGAACTGAGAGTAGTCAGGGAAAGGGTCGAGCATTTTAGTGATGTTGTGAGATGAGACATTGGTGGCCAGCGCAGAGAGAGTGAGAAATAAGAAGAGATAGTGTAGCGCGGCCATTGTTGAAGTGGAGAGTATGCGCGTAGAGTGTATAGAGCAAGAGTAGTGTTAAAAAGGTGAGAAATTGGAGAAGTCAGTTTAAGATCTAACTATGGTTAGCCAATGAGTTAGGTTAAGGTGTTGGGTGGGGCCACGTGATGCGTTGGTCACAGCTGGAAATGCAAAAGGGTGTTAGTTATATGCCTCTCTTGTTCATCTGAATGACCAGCATGCCCCTACGGCTTTTTGGCTAATATTAAGGTGGAAGTACCATTCATCATGATGGGGAAATGGTAATGCACTCGGTAAGTCGGACACAGCAGCTTTCTTCTAAAATGGTCAATGTTATATCAAATTTTGGGATTTATGTTTATGTGTTTAATAGTATAAATTAATATTTCAAATTTAATGTAGTTCGACAACACTTTCAGTTTTTAGGAAACTTTTACATTTGCCAATGGTGTCTTTACCTGAACTCTGAAGTCTTACCGTCCTCGTTTACCAGTAGTAAGTGTAAGTGACAACTTTACAAGTAGCCTCGTGACATTGCCCGGGGGAGCTATTAGTCAGAAAAATGGTTAAAAAATATCATAAAATACAAATAAATTTGGTTGTTCTTGTTCTCGGCATTTGTTTTACTTTTTTTTTTAAAATTAAAAAATTTTGTTAAAGAAAAATAGTAGTGTACATCTTTGGGGAGGACCTCTCCCATTGAGATAAACAATTAGGAACACTAAACACCCAGTTGAGAAAGGAACGGTGACGTTTAAAGAAACTATAGGAATAAAGTGTGATGTCGTTTGCCGATTAGGGTATAACGACCCTCCTCTTTTTCGAAGCTTTAGACATTTGCTCGATTTGGGAAAGAAGGAAAGAGACTCTCTAGAGGCATGGTTTGCGGAGGCGATGCCACAACTCAGATATGCTTACTCAACTCGAAATGTACAAAGATGATTCGTGATTAGGGAATAACGATTATCTTCTTTCTCGATGCTTTTGTCAATTACTCAATTTGGGACATGGAGTGCTTTTGTCAGATCTTTCTCCAAATTTTCTTGGTCATAAGTAAGCTGTTTTTCTTGCTGATTGACTACAAACCTAACCCTTCTACCTCCCTCAGTTGGCAGATATGCTTCCAACTTACTTTTGCTATTCATTTCTCATCATTTCCTTTTCTCCATAAAAACTGTTTCAGTAGCTTTTCAACTGTTTTAATAAGCTCTTTGGAGAAAAATAAGTAGGAGCACCAGTAAGTTTATATTGACATAATTATCGACTTTAGAAGCTGAACCTTCCCTTCATAGGATAGGGATCTATTAGTCCATGATTCCAATCTTTTCTGAATTTTTTTTATTAAAGGGATACATTCACAATATCTAAGCCTCCTGGATGAGATACACTACAAGAAAATTGCAGTTTAGAGACGGAAAATATCGACGGAATAACCAAATATTCAGTCGGTATTAAGGTTACCGACGGAATATAACGGCAGTGCAAAAACGTCGGTGATACGTTCGTAGCTAACTTTACCGACGGAAATCTAGCGAGCGTCGCTAACTTTAGCGACGAAAGAAGGCGTACCGTCGGTAAAGTTTACCAACCGGCCAAACAAATTCCGTCTATAACTTAGCGACCGAGAAAACGTTCCGCCTGGAACATTACCGACGGAAATACACTTACCGTCGGTACATTGTCTTCATTATTACCGACGGAGAAATAATTTTCGTCGGTATATACGATAATAATATACCGACGGAGAACTAATTTCCGTCGGTATATATGATAATAATATACCGACGAAAATTAGCTTCTCCGTCGGTAATGGTTATTATTAATTTTTTTAATTTATATTTTCATTATATTTAATTATAAAACGTTACATTTAATTTGTTAATGATTGTAACATATAAATTATATTTAGTTCATTAAATAATTGATAAT
>JAOSBN010000004.1:30908811-30918953 GCA_027563595.1 Erythroxylum suave | reverse complement strand
ATATATGTGTGATTGTGTGGCTCATTGCCAATGGCTATAAGTATTTTAGCCACTGAGCTGTGTAGCTCAACCCCCAAATTTCCACTCCTCAGTTGCAAATCAAGAAGATCATTGATCCTTGCAAAGCATTCGGACTCCAAGATAGATGTAAGACTTTTATACTAACTTAGTGATTTTGGATAGCTTTATAAGCATATCAACATTGAGCATCTTTTGTATTTTATGTTAAGTTGATGTGTAGGTTGACATGTAACAAACTCTCACTGTGTTTAAAAATGAGAAAGTGAGATTGGATTCCTTTCTATGTATGATTCTATAATTTTAAAGTTTGGAATAACAAAATGAACATGTGCATAATCTTATTTGTTGAATTGCCAAAGGTTGTTAGTCTCAAAGTAGCATGTTAAAATTGGAAGGATTGGTTAGGATAAATCAATTGGGGCGAGATTCAAAGAGTACTCAGTAATTGGATTGATATAAAAGATATTTCATTTTGCAAGTTTCTATAGGTGGAGGGATGGTGTTCTAAACGCAAAGGAAAACACAGACGAAGCATATCGTCTGTGATGACATTAGAATACAGACGATAGGAAACACAGACGCAAGGAATGCATAGGAGTGTAAAGACTTAAGGAAAACACAAACGAAGCATATCGTTTGTGATGACGTTTAAACATAGATGATAGGACGATAGGAAACACAGACACAATGAATGCGTAAGAGTGTAAAGACTTAAGGAAAACACAGATGAAGTGTATCATCTGTGATGATGTCAAAACACAGATGATAGGAAACACAAACATAAGGAATGTGTAAGAGTGTAAAGAAGTAAGGGAAACACAGATGAAGCGGATCGTTTGTGATGACATCAGAACACAGACGATAGGAGGTCAAACCCAGATGATAAGGTAGTCAAACCCAGACGATAAAAAGTCATTCACAGACGATAAAACACAGACGATAGGAGGTCAAACCCAGACGATAAGATAGTCAAACCTAGACGTTAAAAGTCAAAGACAGACGATAGGAAAGAAAAACGAAAGGAAAGGCAGATGGTAGGAAAAGCAGACGATAGAAAAGGCAGATGATAGGAAAGACAAACCATAAGCCAAACACAGACCCTAGGCCATAAAAAAAAGAAGAAGTTAAGAAGTTATGCAAATTATCCCGAAGGATGTACATATTCAATTTATGGACTCACCATCGCTATTCTTAGACATACTTAGGCTTAAATGGAGATGAGCCCAAAAAGGGGGGTTAGTTTTGAATGCAAGGGTTGTGTAAAATGTTTGGATATTTGAATACGATAGTCGGGCTTCGGAAACGGGGTCTGACAGAAAAGATGTATACAAAATCATCATTGTCTTATATACTTTCTTAACATGCTCAAAGCCTAAAAATTTTGCATTCAAGGTAGACATCATAACATACCTTTAAAACAATACATTAGCCATAAAGTTTTCTTTCTTCATGTGCTTGCTCATATAAAGAAATGTCTCAATAAACTCCATCTACTTAACACGTGATGATTCAACTTCTGTTGTCCTTTCAAATGATTAAAATGGCTCTTAGCTGGTTTCACCAATTAATTCTTTAGATAGAAAAATAATATTGCAAGTCTCTAAATCCCTCACTAATGTATACAACTCCTTGTTATAAGTTAGATAGTTAAAGTAATTTCTATTGGGTTTCTCACTAAAGTAGGCAATTAGTTAATTTCATACATCAAAGTAGTACCAATACCTATTGTCAATATACCACACTTTAACTTAAACTTTTTAAAAAATTTAGGCAAACATAATAAAGTAACAAAATGATGGGGAATTTTAAAAGCATTAATAAAAATTAAAAAAAGAGCTGTAACTAAAATATAAGAATTAAAAGGCCATTTTGAAAAAGAATTTTAGAGTATTCTATATATTTAATATCGGAAAATTAGATATCATTGGAAAAGTTTGGAACTCAATTTTGTAATGTAATAAACTAATGCTTTCATTAAAGGTATTTAGGAAAATTTGTAGCCATTTTCATACAAGGTGTTTAGCAAAGCTGAGAATTGAAAATTTGGATTTATAAGGCTTATTTAAAGGAGATGAAATGGGTTGTATTAAGTTAGTATTAATAGGGTTTTGGTTATGGATGTAACTAAGTTTTGAATTAATAAAAGAATATCCTATTGTAACTCCGGATCAAGATATTTATCTTTTGACATTAGCTATCTTGGATAGATTCTTAACTTATATTAGTCATTTACTTATTATTATTAGTTGTTTGATCCTCTCTTCTCCTTTCTACCATCAAAATTATATTAGAGCTCCAGTTTTGATGTGTGTTGAACACACCATAAAATAAATCATAACTTTACATAACTAAGTTTGTAGTAGTGTTAAGAAAGGATCATATCCACAGAGAGTATGTGCCTAGCTTTTATAATGAATAAATCAGTGTTTAGGATTGGTTGGGGGGAGGGTGGGTTTGGTTGAATTTAATTGAGAAAATAAATTGAAACTAAACTATTAGAGATAAATAAATCAAACATTACAAAATTACTAGGATTAATAGATGGGTTTAAAAGCTAGTTCATAGTTCAATCTCAATCTTTGTACAAATATGCACAATTAATCATCATATTGTTCTTGTCCATCTCTTTGACACTATTAACCATAGAATAACAACAAGCTTTATTGGTCCCAGTTTTAACTGAGGATATATTTAATTAAAACAAGCTCTTTAATTAGGTCTATCTATCAGATAACCTAGAATAAATCCTTAAATTTAGTGTGACAACCATATTATGTAATAAGAGAATAGGTTAATCTAAGCAACAAACACATAAGCTCTAGTCATTTAACCCATGCTATGTTATCCTTAATGATGCTCAACCATTAGTTTATTGCAAGTGAATCAGATGATAATGATAGTGCATTGCAATCTAGATTCTCGTAATGAGTTCATACATGAATATCTGAATCATTCATACATAAAAACATTAATCATATAATAACATAATTAATTCTAAAAGAGTTAAAACAACATCACTAGATTAGTCATTGCCCAAATATGTTCATTACCTTTTATGTCCCCATTAAACTAGAAAAATGAAGTTTAGCTCTTCCTTGCTTTCCAAAGGGAAAGGAATCATCCTCCTTTTGAGTCCCTAATGTCTTTATACCTTATTTTTCCTCTTAATTTCCATTTTATACTTAAAAAATAGGATTTTTTAACAATACACAATCAACTACCCAAGGTGTGTAAGTGATTGTATATGTCAATTTTGCTAAAAATCGTGAGCAAACATGTTCACATGAGCTACATGACTAAGATACAAGACCATATAGCTCACTTAAATGGTCGTGTAAGTCCCCACATAGCCATGTAGGTTGCAAGTATGTTTGAAACTTCATCTTTGTGATGTTTGAAACTTCATCTTTGTGCTCTTACATACTTTTAGTGACTCACACAGTCCCTATAGACCATATATGTCATATACACAAGTGTGTAAGATGTAATGACTCCATTTCTTGCATTCCTTATCCCCTTTTCACTCTAACTAATCTCCCTTTTGCTTCCACCAAGGAAAATAAGATAAAACATTGATTGAATAACAATAACGATATGTTTTTAGCTTATTTTTGTTCTTATTGCTCCAATTTGCACCTAAAACAAAATATGGACTAAATTAAGTATCTTAAGAACAACACAACATTAATCACTTAACACTATGGAGTAAATATATAGTCAATCAAGCACTTATCAAGTTCCCCCATACTTAGCTTCTGAATGTCCTCTGGCACAACTAAAAATCAAAATTAAAATCAAAAACATTTTCTCTTTAACAGTATTTCCTAAGAATAGACAATCATAAGAAAAGAGGAGTAACTTTCAAAATCATGGCAAGAACTAAAAATTTATTGTTTTTACTCATGATCAGTCAACAATCATTTACTTCAAAAACTAAGTAATCTAAGGGATAGACTTTGACAAGTTGTGCTTAAAAATAAAATAAATCTATGGATACACCCAAACACCTTTAATGATAAAGACATTTCATGACTTAACATATCATTTTAGTTATCCACCAATAAAGATTTACATGCATAATCATGAATCAAAGGAATTTTTAAGGTTGTAATAGGGCCAAAGGTTAAGATGAGAAGTATTTTGATCATGAGGTTCAAAATCCATCAAAACTATCGAAGCAAGAAAAACACTCAATTGAGTATCAAATAAAAAATTAACATCCACTTGAAACTAGGTACCATTAGTTATGATGAATGCAAGAAAAAAAATTCTATTAGATAGCTTAGATCAAGCCTTAACACACCAAACCACATGAAGCATAATGAATTAGAAAGAATCACCTATAAAAACAATAATAAACAATAGATAATAACTGATTGTCTTTTTCTAAGTTAGTTATATTGTAATAACCACTAGTGCTTGGTGTAGCTATAGCTAGTACTGGCAATTATGAATTGATCCCTCGAAGATAGTGATTGCTAGTAATGACCAAATTTCTATTATCTAGCCTATAAATCGATTTTTGATTTTAATAAAGAAAATAAAAACGTAAATAGTTAAAATTAAATAGACAACAATATTAAACATAGAAACGAGGAATCAATAAGTCTGCAGATCGATTATTCTATACGATAATTCTCCCATCTCTTGTTATTTCCTAATTATTGAATGAAAACTACTTAAGAATCCAAAATTGACTTTTAAATGTTTTTGTGATGGTTTAGACATAGAAACTATCGATATCAGAAATTATTATATCGGTCTCAAATCCCCCTAAGAACCTCTAATTGATTGATCTTTTATTATGTAATTGTTTTCTTAATTTATTGGAACATGGAGATTCCTATGATATGTTCGTAGTTGACCTTAAGTCTACTAACAACCAATCCTAGGTTTTTCAACCAAATTACTTAGGTTAAAGTTTACAGGATTGCTTTACTGATTTGTGAATCCCTCTGTTAAGTTTGAACCTAATCGGGAAGATTTATGTTATCCTATCTCTAGGGTTGCAATTAACTCCTTTCAATTATGGTAGATCTATTCAAACCTAAGATTTCTCGATCTCTATGTATGAAATCATATTATGATCTAATATTCTTGGGTCTATTAAAACAAATATTAAACATGTAATCAAATCATATTAGATCAATCAAAAAAATTGTATTAAATAAAAGAATTAAAACATATTGTAGCACAAACTAGGGTTCATCTAACCTAGGCACTAAAGAAGTTTAGCTACATATACTAGAAAACGAAATCAAACATAAACTAGAACAAAAACAAATAGAAAATAAAGAGTTCATAATTCTAAATGTCCTTTTTTCTTCCTATTAAATGTTCTTATAAGGTTAAGGTTTGATCTTGTATTTTATTGGATCTTTCAATGATTTCGTCATGTTTTCCATATTGGGTCAATATCGTCCCTTTTGAATCTTCTCTATGTCTAGAATCCTCTTAAAATTTTTTCTCCCCTCTTTTGCCATTGAACACATCCTTTTATATGAAAATTTAGGATTTTTGGGACTTACATGGTTTGATACACTACCATGTATCAGATCGTGTATATATAATAACGCTTAAACTCGTGATTCTACACAGCTTGGGAGAAATGCATAGGTTAGTTCATGGCCATACATCCCTTTTGTGCTTTGATTCTTTGTTTTATGTCGTGTTTTCATCCTATTTCTTCTCCTTTAAGTCCATGAAGGCAATTATACCCTACAAACACACAAATTAAGTACCAAATATACAATAAAAGTATAAAAATCAAGAAAAATACATCAATTATAGGTGTAAATTTATAGTCAAATATGCTTCTATCAAACATCCCCACATTTAAGCTTTTTCTTGTAACAAAACAAAGTCAAAATTATAATTTTACAACATCAATCCATCATCAATCTCAATATGTCCATTCATACTATAAATCATTATGTCATATTGAATTAAATTAACATCCAATTAGAATCAAGTTGTCCTAAAATTAACTTCCTCAGCCAATATTAATAGTAATCAAATCAAAATCACATTGAAATCAAAAGCATAAACCTTTACACCCTCACTAGGATTTCACTCAATGCACTCAAGTGCTTAGGGTGAAAAGCACCAAACTCTTAATCAACGCATAGTAAAATGCTTATTATAGGCTTGCATTATTATCACATCTCCACCACTTATGTACAAACTAGAAGCACAAATCAAAAGGTCTTATAAGGTTGTAATAGGGCTTAGGTAAAGTATGATTGGGATAATAAAAAGGTTGATTTAAAGGAATTTATTAAAAAGAACATTAAATGAAACTTATTCACAATACACATTGGTCCTTTCAATGCAAAAACAAGGGTATTATATATTTACTCTTTTCTTCTTGTTTTTTTATATATAAATACTTGCTTTATTTTTTTCTCTTTTGTCACAATAATTTTGAATATTCATCATGTACCATAATTAAAGAAATATTGAACCATTCAAAGATTTAAGTTTCAAAAAACCAAATAATGTAAATAATATTTAGGGTTAAAACAATAAAAAAGTCTTCAAAGAAAAATAGGATAAAGGTTAATAATCAATGAAAAAGGCTAAATTTCAACTTGGTTATTCCTAAAGGATAAAATTATGGGTATAGTAATTTTTAAAGAAATAGGCTTAAACATATTGAATCTTAGTGCCTTAATCATGTCAATGCTTCCAATTTAACAAATAGGTCTCAATATGAATAATAAAAACAAGTTCTAGAATTATTCTATTACACATGATAACACATATGAAAGAATAATAAGAGCATAAAAATTTTGAAAATTTTCACTTAGGTTCAAAAGCTCATAAAAAATATGGGATATATGTGTGTAAATAATATGCAAATTTCATTCAACTTGATTAGTTCAATGAAAACTAAATATATGACTTACAAAGCAATTTTATTCTAACTATCATCCTTTTGCATACCAATTCAATCAATATTCAATAATGAAACCCAGTACTGATGGACAAATTTCATCAATTCAAAATATCAGTTAATAAAATTTTGTAATCAAGATTATAATAAGCTTAAATAAATTGTTAGAATTCAATAACCCCTTCCTTACACTTAAAGTTGTAAATGTTTATATTGTGTACATTGTCTCCAATGTACACAATATAAACATTTATGAATGAAAGGGTTAAGTTGGTATTTTCCTGAATCAGATGATTTTCTAATTTTTTTCCATTCAATAATAACTACAACCTTGCAAAATATGAAGAAAAAGAGATAAAAATGGAAAAAGAAATAAATATAACAAAATAAATATAAAATAACATTAAAATTAACATTAACATTTAAACAAAAGAAAAGGAATAAGGAAAATGCACATTTAAAAAGCAAAAGAAAAATATTACAATTAATCATCACCTAGTTTGTCTGTCGTAACTATGACTTTTTCGACAGTGGATGGTCCATGGATGGTTGATCTTCATAATGTGGAAGAGCTGATGATGAAGAGCTCACGCCAGATGATGGAGGCTAGAAAGTAGTGCCTTAATGGTTTGCCATTAGCAACAATAAATCACCCATCCATCTAACTGTGGTCTCAAGCCTACTCATAATCTCCATAAGTTCCAACTACTGTCTCTCTAGTTGAGATATCTTCAATAGGTCCAGACTGAGCTCCTCTAATGCTATCCCTTCTATCTAGGATGTCAATGTGTAACACCCCCTTATCGCAGGGTACACACCGGGACGCCTGGAGGTCATTCTAGTACATATCCTACAATAAGGGTGAGCTACTATCGATCACTACATAATCTTCACATGGCATCATATCATTATTCAATATAAAGCATCACATGGAAATCACAATATATTAAAAACCAACATTTTCCTCATTTCATTTCATAAACTCGAAAGTCTACATTGTATCTTTCAACACTGACTACATGTACATCATTAAACCTAGTACAAAAGTACTACATGAAAGAGGAAAATACACATAATCTATCCAATCTAACCCAAAATCCCAACTGACCGACCTTTGAGCCATGTCTTCTCTTTGCCAAAATCACATAGAGCCTCTCACTCGATAGAATCGTCTCTCGGTCTTGAAAAGACAACGTTGCAATTTTAATGAGTTTTGTGAACTCAATGAGGTAACCATCATCGATAGTTCACTCAATTCATGCATCACATTAATTCACATAACATATAATCACATTGGATCACATACACTTAATCAATCATTCATATCATGCTTCAACAATACACATGAGAGTCACTTTTTTTCTTATTGTTGTGACCGAGTGCCTTCACAGACTTATACAAATGTTGGTGCAAGGGGCTCAATCAGATAGAATCACGGAGCATAGCTCTATGTGGAAGCGCTTCATAATGGCAACTCAAGTCATAACGCCTTTATCTGAGCATGCATTTTATGAAATGTAGCAATTTCTAAATATCTCATATATCACAATCTTATATGAATGATCAGAAAAAATTTCAGAGTCATTGGACCTAAGTCCGGCATTCAACTATCGTTGAGAATCAAATGACAATCTCATATCAAATGCACATTTATTTTAGCTTATTCACATTCATGTAGCACTTCAATATCTTAATCTAATATCACAGTCATCGGACCTCCATGTTCGGAATCAACATTTAAGCCACATTCATTCAATCAATTTAAATAGAATTTAAACAACCAGAAATTAAGTGAGACCATCTACATTACTCACAAGTTACTCCCGAAGCTAGTGCCTGGAAGTGCCGACAACGTCTGGAAGTTGATGTTCCAACTGTTCCTCCATAGCAAAATAATACACACATATATCACAATCTGCACAATTATGCGTGTTCATTAATGCATATATATGTAATGAATTAGGTACAATGCATGTTCATGACTATCCCGGGTATCCTTCCATCTAGGTTATCACAACCACAGTCAAATATCGAATCTCACTTAACTAGTATTGTTTGTAGGGCTTATACCTCAACAACCCATTTGAATCCAATTCTATAACCTAACGAGCCATTTCAGATTTCTCCCCAAACTCTGACTTTCTAGTATACTATTTACATTAAATCAGAGAATGTGATTTATGTAATTTGGTCTTATAAGCAGAAAGGAGACGAATCTTCAAAACACAGAAGATAGCTAAAGGCAGATGAAATATCCAAGGCAGACAAAGTGAAACACATACAGAAGCAAAAGACAGACGAAACGCCAAAAGACAGATAAATTGTCTAAAGGCAGATGGAATCTCAAAGGCAGATGAAATTCAAAAGATAGACGATAGCAAAACATAGACGAAAGCAAAACATAGACAGAAGCAAAAGACAAACGATACGCCAAAAGACAGACGAAGTGTCTAAAGGCAGATGGAATCTCAAAGGCAGACAAAATTGAAAAGATAGACGATAGCAAAACATAGACGGAAGAAAAAGGCAGATGATAAGAAGTCAAACATAGATGATGCTTCAAAAGACAGACGCAATGCTAAAACACAAATGAAGCGCCAAAAGACAGATGCAACGCCAAAACATAGACGAAGCGCCAAAAGACAGACATAACGTCAAAAGATAGACGAAGCGGAGAACAGACGATTCCAAAAAGCAGAATAACCACAAAGCAGACGAAGCATAAATGAAAGGGCAGACGAAGTGAAGAAAGACAGACGACAAAACATAGACAATAGAATACAAACGATACATGGTCAACATAGACGATAAAATAGTCAACCACAGGCGATAAAACACAGACGTAAAGTGGTCAACTCAGACAATAGAATAGTCAACCACAGACGATAAAACACAGATGCAAAGTGGTCAACTCAGATGATAGAATAGTCAACCACAGATGATAAAACACAGACGCAAAGTGGTCAACTTAGACGATAGAATAGTCAACTAAAAACGATAAAACACAGACGATACGTCTTTACAGACGAATCGTCTATGCTCCTGGACATCTCTAAGTCTTCCTCAACTCTCATATAAACACCTAAGGATTCGTACATGCTCAGCGAAGAAACAGAGTATATCACCTTTCCATATCTAACTCTCTACATTAATCTTATACATCATTTTATTTCTATTTCAACTCTAAGAACCATTTCACAATGCCTGATCACTAATAATCCATCAA
>JAOSBN010000004.1:30875606-30907008 GCA_027563595.1 Erythroxylum suave | reverse complement strand
CCCATGAGGGGGAGTGAGGTATTTGGTGACAGGAGGGTGGGTGTGAGAAGGCAAGGAGAGTTTTGTGGAAAGTATTGAGAGAGTGTTAGCCTCTCGAAAGCTAACTAGGTGAGGATATGCAATTTTCTGCTACTACTCAGCATTACAGCCGAGAGTGAGAGAGGGAGTGCCTGTGACTATTTTCTTCTGGTTCTGTGCTAGATTTATAGCTAAGGACTTGCTGTTTATTTTCTGCTATTCAGCTTGTAAGGGAAGTATTAATACTATAATAAACAAATATAGATAGTAGTGATCCTAAGAACCTATCAAGTAACTCATTCATTTTAACTTCCTATGTCCAAAAATTCCAAAATCAGACCATGATCTGCATGTTTCATAACCATAGAACTAATCATATAGTTTATCTGGACCACAGTATGCTTCCTTCAACATATAGAAGTTAAACTGTTTCTTATGAAGCCTAAGTTTGACTTGTTATCAGGACTAACTTTTTGCCATGGTAGGCAAACGAGAATAAAGTGTTCATTCATCAAGAAGAAGAGAAAGTGAAACCAACATTGTAAGTACCAGCTTTCAGCATTATAAAAAATCAAAAAAATCAAAAAAAAAACAGAAGTAAAGAACAGGCACAATTACATATCTTGTTGTGCATCTGATAAAATTACACACGTTATGTATTTGGCCAAATACAATTATGTCGTATGCTTTTACTTTCAGCACAATTGAAATACAGAAAACATATCACAACACCAAAGAAACTATTACCTTTCCATAAACATAAGTAAGCAATTAAAATTTCATCATGAACAGGTTCAAAGAAGTATTTAAGCTAGAAACATTTTCAAACCAAATGTATTCATCTGCATAAAACTAACGCACTTCTATGTCCAAATATTACCAGTCCAAGATTAATTTGATTCTTTTAGTTTCGTATATGAGAAAGATGTAGATTTTGACAAATGTTTTACAGTTGAATCTATAAACCACTTCCTAAGTCAGCACATATTCCCAACCTTCGATTTAATACTTGTATAGGAAAAGCCATCACTACCAAGGCAGATGATGAACCAATATTCTATTTTTTTCTTTGACCTTCCCTAACTCGAGACCTTGACACTTCAGGGCTTGCCAATCATGATTGTTTGATGAAAAAGCTCTGATCTCAGTTTGGGACTTCCTCTTCATGTCACGAGACGCATTTGATACTTTTCATTCTCATATTAATGAGAGAGAGAAAGAATCATTGTATTGTGGTCTTCTCCTTACCCCATGGAGGACCATACATCTCAATAAGGGGATCATGAGTAAGTACATCAACAATCAGAAAAACATCCATAGAGCACATTTTCCAATCTAAGGGTGATTATTCTTTGTCAATTCTTTCCTATAATGATTATCACATGCAAATTGGAGCATCAATCTAAATTGACAAGTATCATAAATCTAGTAGAGAAGGAAAACTCATGAACGAGGTAAAACGAGGAGCAACCAAAGGAATTTTATACCTTTGAAGCCTAAAACGGAAGCCCCACAAAACCACCAACTGCTCCTTTTATAAAGTCTCTTTTCATCCTATAATGCTAAACCACCTGTTCAACACCAATGTCAATTCCTCCAATAGTGGCAAAAGTCAGACCATAATTACCCATCATTTTCAGGGTCCTGATTAGGCCAGGAAGAGCAACATGTTTGTCAACTCGAGGCACATCATACCAAGTTGCAACAACAGTCCCCCAGATAGTTCCAGCAGCTAAACCCATAGTTGCCCCCCTTACTGTTTTCATAGTTGGGGAGTCATCATCCTCATAGTACCTAAGATCTGATGGTATCCATTGCTGTTACTGGAAATTGAAAAGCAAACCAATCATGGTAATAAATATATCAGAAACCAAAATTCTTCTGAAATGATAATCAAAAAATGAACACAATGAACCAGCAAAGTATTGCTTGTCTGGGAACATGCACAATTGTTATGGCAAGAAAGTGGAATGCCCAGTTGGTGGTTTATGGAATGGAACAATTATGAAGCAGATTAAAATAGTGTTGATTTTGATTCATACAGATGGAGAAAGTAAGCCACAGTCTGATAATCCCTAACATCTTGAGAGCAAATCAATCATTTAAAAGCAAACGCTATCTTCAAGAAAAAAAAGCAAACCCTATCTTCAACTAAATGCGACGGCTAAACATCCTTATTCTTCAGAAAAGAGCAAATAATTTAAGAGTAAAATCAACAAATTGGGCACAAACTTGTAAAACAAAAAGCCAGGGTAGATGGAAGCAGGACGTCCAATGCGAGTACCCAACCGTCGACCACAAGCACAACAACAGAAATATAGAAATGTTCAGAACCCAATAAGAGTAGTTATCAAATTCTGGCAAAGACTTCCTGCTTCGAATTTTTGTTCTGTTTTCCTCCTTTTCTGTTTCCATCACCACCCCAGAAACCAAACTTTACTGATACAGTTCGTGATAAAACGTAAACAACAACAAAAACCCAAATCAAAATCAAATGGCTTCAAGGAAACTAACAAATTTCTCGCCCTTCCTTCCCTGCTAATAACCAAAATCAAGGATACCAGAGACTTGATAAGGCTGAAAGTAATTGAATGGAATAACAGACAAATAGATACTCAAGTAACGACGGCCAAAGATCAGGAGATTGACATACAGGAAATTGCGTAAGCAGAAAGGATTATATCTAGGAAGTTAGAAATAGAGAAATATACCCTTTGATTATCAAAAAGCTAATTCGTGCTGTGTTTTGGGCAATTCCCTACAGAAATCAACTTCATCAGCCAGCTTTCTTTGCTGGAGATCCCATTGAATCCCAAATTCCAATCATTGACGACATTGTCCTCAATCCTTTTCAATTTTCTTTCCCCCCTGACTACAAAGTACAAACAGCTTTGTTTTTCTTTCCTTTTCCTTTTTTATCACCGTATATATGTGCCACTCAAATTAAAAGGTCATTATACTTTATATTTATTTAGACACATTCTTTAATACATAATCAACGTAAGCAAATATTAATTTACATGGTAATAAATTTAATTTTATAATACTAATAAGAATTATTATATCAATCAAATATTTAAAAATTCTAATTTATTAAAAATATAGTCCATTGTTAGTTTTTTTGAAAAGTTAAATAATTCATTAAAAGAATATGGTAAACATCATGCAGCCAAGTTGCTTATAGAATGCAACATCTTGAAGCAATAATTAATTACAACGTTGAGGTGATAAAAGAGAATTATAAAACATGCTTGTTACTCCTACACAAAGTACACGTGGTTGCCTAGAGATGACCCTACATGACTTATCCTTTGCCATTGCTTCAATTTCTAGCTTCGACCTTGCTTGCTTTACCTTTTGTCGCGGGATCACCTGTGCCGTTTAACCTGCTCTAAGCTTGTGTCACTGATTTTAACCAATAAAGTAACGGAGTCCAACTCTTCTCAATCTCATGCATGTAAGTCTAAACCTAATCATAGGTTAGAAGGTAAGGGAATAGATCCTCTATTCTCATAAACATGTTCTTCTATTAATTTTCACCCACATATTTATGTATTACGAGCCACTCTAGATTATGCATGTTTTTCCCTTAAGCCTCAGCTTCCAGTTAGTCATCTCCTTCAGGTAATCCTGCTCCTCTTATACTACTACTGTTTCGATGAGCTTGATGGTCTATTGGTGGCCTCCATTTGTTTGTAGTGCTTTGATTGCATTTTGCATGTAATTTATGGTGAATATTTGCTATCTGATGTTGTTAATTGTTCTAATAGCTATAACTACCTCATCTAGTTCATTCTTTGTAAAAATTATTCTATTCCTTTTAAGCCAAATGTTATGCATTATGTTGGAGAGAGCTAGTTTAGTTGTAATCCACTGCCTTTCCCTTCTCTTCCTTAGAGTACTATTGAACTTTTTCTTCCCACACGTGATAAGAAGACCTTGGATGACAAAAAATTTGAATTAATGATCATATTTGAGCTTAATAGTGGCAGGTAAACAAATCTTCAATTGTTTCTTCTCCCTTCTTACAAATCATACATGCCACTAAGATTTTCTTTAAATGGACAAGAGTACTCAATTCTTTTTTTAGCCATCCAAATTAGCATAGATGGCCTTGGATTTACTTGTATGCACTAGACTAGGTTGTACCATATGACATTTATGGAAGTTTTATTCAATAATTTCCTACAAGATAAGTTAGTAAAATATAATAATTGATTCTTCTCTCTCTTCTCTATCAAATTTGTTCTTCCTTATTAGGAATTAACTAAATTAGTGTACGTTAAGCACAAATTATTCTATCTAATTCATCTTTATGCAAGGTGATAATAGAGTGGACTAATTCATTTTTTGGCATCATGCCTTTGAGATGCCTCATTTCCTATACTTCATTTAGTGGTCCAATTTGGTCCAATAATTATGCCAGAAGAGAGTCAATTCGCATCCCCTACTTGACATTTGAATTCCACTTTGTATCTTTGTTATAATTTGAAGCATGAAAAGATCAAGTTTAGGATCCACAATCTAGAAATCTTGTTACTTTATTTAAAAAGCATGACCCTATTGAACTTATAAAGACTTATTATTGGTTAAGATTCTATACACTCTCTTCAGAATTAGAAATTGATTCATCTTTTTAGTGAGATAGATCCTAAGTCCACCTTTTTTTGTATCTTTACAAACCTTAGTCTCTCTCAACTTTCCATAACATTCTTCTGTCATATTCCCTTTCCATAAGAATCTTTTCATTATTATCTCAATTTTCTTGGAGATGGTTTTAGGAAACCAAATGTGAGAGCTTATGTGCAGGTTGTTTTGAACAAATTTAATAGGTTATAGTCTAACTATTATTGACAAACATTCGGCTCCAACTAGAAATTCTTTGTTTAATCTTTTCCAATAAGACTTAAGGTACATATAAGAGTGTTTTTTTATTACAATGGGAATGTCGAAGTAGGTGATGGAAGGCTTTCAAATTTTGATGCCTACGATTTGAGCAAGCCATCTAGCATTCTAATTTGAACTTAATGAGGTGATGAGTTGGCTCTTCTGCTTGTTAATGGAGAGACTTAACATGGATTGGAAGTGATTTAGTGATATCATCAATAGGCTTATAGAGTTGGGGTTGAATTTGGAGAATAGGATCAAGTCATCTGCAAAGGATAGGTATGTGATCCTTAGACCCTCACATTTGGAGTGAAACTTGAATTGTTAATCCTTATTAATCATTCCTTCTATTAACCTCGTCAGCACTTTAATGGCTAGAGTGAATAAGTAGGTTGACAAAGGGTCTCCTTGTCTAAGGCCCGTAACTCACTTAATTAAGCAAGTAGGTTCTCTATTGATGAGTATCCCATAAGATAGTAATACTGCACTAAGTGTTCCATTAAGTAAATTGACTAGGAAAGTTCAATGCCTATAATATGTTAATCAAGAAACTCTAATCCAAACAATCATAAGCATTTTAGAAATCAATTTTTAATGCATAGTTCTTAGGGGAATTTCTTTCTGAGTATTTATTAAAGAGTTATTGAACTAACAATATGTTGTCCATTATTAACCTTCCTTAGATGTAAGCTCCTTGGAATGGATCTATTATATTTCAAAATTTTGGTTTTAATCTTCTTGTTATGATCTTAGCAATTACTTTGTAAATGATGTTACAATAGAAAATAAGTTTGTAGTCTTTTATCAAGCTTGGAGATTGTATATTTGGAATGAGTGTTATATGTTGATCTTATATAGCATTCTTCCCTTCTTAAAGAACTCAAACCCTACCTCTATCACCTTTTTCCTTTATATAGGTCTTGGTTTTTTTTAAAGAAGTTTCCATTTTATTCATTTAGCGTTAGTGCTTTGTTGGGATGCAAGGAGAATATTGTTCTTTCCACCTCCAATGCTTTAAAAGGCTTAACTAAGAATTCCATCAAATGATTAGGATGATGATGCCCATTATTGATTTGATGATGTTGATTGTGGATGAATTAGTAATGTTTGATCCTGATGAATTAGTGAACAACTTGAGTACTTTTTTATTTGTTTCCTTCTTTAAGCTTAGACTTTCCCTGTTGTTTTTCTTTTAAGGAAGAAATCTTATTGTTTTTTCTCCTTGTTTATGTGGATTTATAAAAGAATTAAGTGTTTCTTTATCCATGTTCAATCCATAGTGCTCTTAATCTATGTCTAAGTAGAGATAGGTTGATTTTTGCCATGTTATAATAGTGATCTGAGTGACCATCTCTCTCTCTCCTATAGCTTCTTGCATTGTGGATTACTATATAGTGCATCCTGAATTCCTTTAAGCATATTTCTTATTTGTTCGATTGCTTTTTATTTGTGCATTATTCTGTTAGAATTATTCTTGTTCAATTCATTTATTATGGAATGAAGTTTTTTTACTAGAGAGTACAGTATGTCCCCCTTTTATTGGAATTTTCAATCCACTAATTAGTACCTTCTTAAAACCATTTGCTTGTGGTAGGTGATTGTTAAATGTAAATGGGTGTTCTCTAGTTTAAGACTCTAGTATCCTTTGGATTAAAATGGGTGTATGATTAGAAAGAAACTAATTAATGAAGCATGCTTTGCTTTCTTGAAATTTCTCCAGCCATATCTCATTCACCAAAGCCTTATCTAACTTTTTCTTTATGAAGTATCTTCCCTCCTATTTATTATTCCATATGTAAAATTATCCCTCCAACAACTATAAATTACTACAATAATCCATTAATTCTTCATTGTATTTTCCTAGGAACACAGTTCCCTGTGCTTCCATTATGTTCATTATGTAATTACAGTCACTTGTAATTAGCTATGGTTGATCAATGGTGTTCCTTTTCTCCCTTATTTGTTCCATAGAGAAGATCTTTAAAAGCACATTTTGAAGGCATACAAAAAAGTGACATAAAATTGTACATTATGCTTTCCCATTTTGACTTATGTGTAAATTAGTTGATCTTCTATATGGATTGGAAGAATCACTATCTCTTATAGATCTTAAGTGAGCATAATTCTACCATTATAGTGGTACAAATGGTTGGAAATAATTGACCAGTCACTCATAATGCACCTTAAATTGCTGCAATTATTGGATTTAACCTTTATCTCTACTAAACTTATAAGACAAGGTTTGTATATTTTTATGAATTCAAAACCCTGTTTTTCCTACTTGGGCTATTGAGTCATTATAGGTTAATAAGCTTATTTAGAATTGGAGTTCTTCTTCCTCCTAGATCCTCTTCTTATTATTCTTTAAAAGCTTTCCTCATTGTGATTCCCCTATGTTTCTTTACCAATTGGAATCTCTTCCTCCTTTTGTAATGTATCTTCAATCTATCCAGTTAAGAACTCCTAAGTTTCATTATGTTGATTGCTTATATCCTGTAATGTTTTGTTTTGTTTGTCAGATTTTGGGGGAGTTCCTACCTCTTCCCCATTTCCTTCCTTCTTGTCCTTACCTAATACTTCTTCTTGACTTTCCTCTTCGATTATAGCGTTTTGGTTAATGTTTTTTCACATGTGCCTTGCTAGTGTTGATTGATTCTTCTTTTTATTGTTTTTAACTAGCTCATTGTAGCTTCCAATTTTGAATAAGTTTTTAGTGGGCTTCAATACCTAGTTTTAAGCCATCTGTATTTGCCTCAGTTATATGTTACCAATACATTATCCTTAAATATGTTATTTGCTTCATCTAACCATATGACAAGAATGGTGACTGTTGCTTTTTGTTAGCACATAGATCCTTACATAGTTGATCCTCTTTATTAGGTTAGTTTTTTCATCAATACACAAAGGCTACCTAAAAAATAGTAAGGTGACTTAGTCCATCCTTGTTCTGGTATTCCAACTGTATATTGTGCAAGTTCATCCAAATTAGTATCTGTTTCTGTCTTAAGTTATTAAGTTTGATTTCAGGTTTCCAAGATTGCAACAGGATTAGCTTAAAATTCTAATACTATAGCCCTTTCTCTATTACCTTTTAAGTTATTTAAGTAGATAACCAGAAGAGGAGCAAGTTATCCTTATTGAGGAGTACTTTAGCTAATCTATAATCTTTTCAGTGATGTTTAGCCTATATGTTGATGGCTTGATAAGATGTTCTAGAGTCCTAAACAAAGTTTATTATGAAGCTCACCCATTTTGCTTCACTCTCTTTGAAAATGCTTGTACTTAGTGCCAATATTTTATTGCCCTTCATTGACTCCTTTAGAGGCAATACTGAAGTTTTACTGAGGGTGAGTTATCTCTATGAACCTACTTTTAGGTTTTTTAAAGTGTAAATAAGTGATTGTAGGCTTTTCAAGTTCCTTTAAGTTTTAGTTTTTAGCTTAGAAAGATAGCTCAATAGGTTTTGAAGGTTTGCCAACTTAGGGGGTAGATCTTAAGGGTGGAAATGCTTCTTCTTCAAGACTAGGGAGGCCTACTTCTTAAGACAAAAAAAGGAAGGTTACACAATAAGGGGAATAGTGAAGTGATAAAAGAGTAAAAAGGTAAGAAATAACTAGGACACGAGAGGGTTTAGAGGAAGAGCAACTAGTGGTCATTTAACATTGAGTTGAACGTAAAGGTGAATAAGAAAAGGGTAAGAATATAAGAGAGGTTGGAGAAGATGAAAGGAAACTGAGAACTAACTTAGAGGGTGGAGTCATAAGGAATAGGTAAATAAGTTTAGGTTTATGCTATGAAAAGTATGCACAAGTTGATTAGTGGGGAGTAATGAGATTAGAGATAGGATGCACAGTTATTAAACAAACTGAATAATGAGAGTAGATTGTGGAAATCAGTCTATTGGAGTTGGCTACTATAGAAATATGTTAAGCTTGTAGAGAGAGGTTAAAGTATTGAAGAGGTTTTTTTTCTTCATTTTTAAACTAAGTTTAACTGTTAATATTGTTAACATATGTAACATCACGCAATCAAAATCACTCTAAGTTAACATACATATAAATCAATTTTAAGCAGGACTATTTAAACTATTTAATTTAGAATAACTCAACTAGTGGTTTTTAATAAACATGAAAACATCAAATTTTAGTTTTAGTTTTGGAACTAATGCTTTGATTGGTGGCCAAAATCCTACATTTTTAAACAACTATAAATGGATCCCATGAATTTGATATATAAATTTTTCACTTAAAATAGAAAATAAAAATACTCAAGATTTGGGACTCGTAGTTGTAAAGATAAAAATCCATTTACAACCACTTGAAAAATTAGAAAAAAAATGGCCTTAGAATTTAGAATGGAGAGCTTAGACTGAGGGTAGTTTACAAAAATAATTGAGAAGCCAATGAAACATAATAGGATGTTGCTATCAAAATTACTAGTTGGAAAGTATGATAAACTATGACATATACGTATTTTAAGTTTATTTTTATAAAATTCATGTGTTGCTAATTTGGAATGGATATGATTATATGATAAACCAAATTAGTTACTTTATATATAAGGTTAACCCTAAATTGAAACTTTGAGCATTTGATTAATATAATTTGTAGTTTTGGCTAGTATGTGAATAAAGTTTCAAACTTGAATGTAATTTACTGTATAATGAATATACCTTAAATAGAATAAATTGTAAAAGATTGATTTAAGTACCACGGTCAAAAAAAAGTATGTAAAAGAAAATCTTCTTTTACATACTTTTTTTTGACCGTGGTACTTAAATCAAATGTTAAGGTCAATCGGTGCTCATTAGGCTCCAAGTTAACAATGGTGGGTCTCTTTATACACATAAGAATTTTTACATCAATTTAAATTGAAGGATCGCTAATCAGAGTTTGGTGGTTTTATTAATTTCAAATTGGATGTGTGAGGTTACTATAACATTATGTTTATTTTTTTAATACTATCAAATATTAAGGTTTGCTTTAAAATTTAATGTAAATGTTAAAATGTGCAATAAGTAAACCACGAAGTGCACTTGATAGCCTACAAACTATATACTCTAAGCTGAACCATTTAAGGACTAACTTAGTGCCAAATGACATACTCAGTTTAACTAGTGTTTGCAAGCGTCAATGTATCTTTACTTCTGACTAATTATCCCCTTCAAGATTTTTAGATTAGTTCTAGAAGCACCTCCTACCACAACTTGAACTTGCATCATTTTTTCATTATAATCGTTATATTTTGAAAACTATCACTTGCTCCTTTAAATTATTGTTTAAATATTATATTATTGACTATTATTATATATTAATTTGTGGTTAGAAGCTCATCAATGGCTCCGTATTTTCAAAGTCATTTATTTATTTGATTTCTCTTATTTTTCTACCTCGTTAGACTATTCATTTATTGCCCAACTTTGTTTTTAACTTTAATTGTGTTTTCTTACAAGAATTATTATAAATGCATCAACTCGAGGGGTTATAGTGAGAAAGCAAGTTAAAAGGAGCGATAATGAGCCACATATATTCATCATTAGCTAAATCAATTATCATAGATACCTTCAACCATCTCACTAAAATTCTCTTACTGAAATTACGACGAACAAGGTTACGTCAATTAAAAGAAAAGAAAAATTAAAGGATTCAAATGATATAGCTTCAAATTGTACTTATGCCAAGTAATAAGGGTCCACCATTGTTCACTAGGCTCTAAGTTGATAGTGATAAGTCTCATTAAGGTGTCCACACCAAGGTTTTGCTTACTTGGGGTTAGATATGTTAGATTAATATATATTAGATCACTTTTAATATTATCAAATGTTACAGCCCGACTTAAATTTTAGTATAAATATTGAGTTCTAAAATATTTCTTTATATGTCGATCAAATCGTAAACACTACCCTTTAATTGCATATTAGGTAAATGACTAAGGGCCTGCTTGGTTGAATGTTAATTAATGGAATGGAATGGAACAAAACAGAATAGTTTATAATAGAATGAAATATAATAGAGTGAAAAGTTGTTTGGGAGGCATGGAAAAATTCATAATGTAACGTAGTGAATTGTTGTTTGGAAGATGAATGGAATGAACTACAATGTATAATAAATGATAATTATAATATTAAAACTGTGGCTGCAAGAGGTTTAATGCTATAATTTTAAAACAAAAATCATATTCAATTAAAAATTCACAGTTGTTACTTGTTCAAGTCATAATCATGATAAATAATTTTTTTATATATTTCCTATTTAAAAATAATAAAAATTTAATAAATGTTTTATTATTTTATTATTAATTATATACATTTTATCATTTTATTCTATTATATTGGTCTATATTTAAAATTTATTTATTTATATAGAAATATATACAAATAATTAAAGAATGATTTTTATATATTTTCTATTTTTCATTAGTAAAAATTTTAATAAATTTTTTATTTTATTATTAATTATATACAATTTTTATTAATAATATAAAAATATTATTATTAGGATAAGGAGAAATAATAAAAAGGGGTTAGGATTAGAAGAAATAATTGGTATTAAGAAAAATTATTGAAGATATATTATATAATATGAATTTATTAGTTTACGTTCCATCGTAAGCCTCCCGAATCGGAGATTTCTTATTTTCATTGTTTAGAATGGAATGGAACATAACATGAAACCTTCGCTTCTATCACATTCTATTTAATTATAAAATTCTCAATCAAACGATAAAAATGTGTTACGTTTTATCCCGTTCTATTACTAACTTTTCAACTAAACAGGCCTAAGTCTAGTTAGTAGCCCATAAACCATGTGCTCTAAGGTACAACATGTATTTACAGGCGCCAACATGTATTTACTTTTGGTTAGTTATCCTCTTCAAGGTTTTTTACTTTTTAGCGAGTTCTAAATATTCCCATCCAGCTTCAACACAACGGTACATGCTTTTTCATTTCCACCCTTATATTTTGAAAACTATCACTTACCTTTTTTTAATATTTTTTATGTCAGATAACCTTTAATAGATTTTGAATTCAAGCTATCAAAATATAAAAGAACGAGATTATATAATAGCTAAAGAATTCCACATGTTCTAAATAATAATTTTCAAAATATAATGGTTGAAATAAAAGAAAAAGGTCAAACCACAATCAATAATGTATTTAACCCAAACATTTAGCACTTTTATATCTTAAATTTTTTATTTTAATTTGTTTCTTCATATTTTTTATATAAAGGGTATTGTTCATCTAAAATGTCATTTTCGGTAATTAATGAAATCAATATTTTTTTGCCACATTTAAAAATTACAATTTATTTAAATTATTCACTAAATTGCAAAAATTTTTATTTTTTATATTTTTTAGGAGATTATAAATGTCATTAAAATTCTTATTTTTATATATAGTTTTATCAACTAATAAAATTTTATTTTGTGATAAATTTAAAATATTTTATATTTTTACTTATTCTTAATCAATATTAAAATTCAAATAGTAAATTCATTCTAAAGTGCCTAAATTAAATCATTTTTATTTGAATTGATTTTGTTTGATTTATTATTTTTATATAATTTTTCTTAATTTAAATAAAATATTATATAAATATATTGATTTATAATTTTGAACAAACCAACTTAAACCTTTCTTTACTCACTTTAGGCTTAGCAGTCAAGCCAAGTTAGGCTCGACTTGAGGCTCACACAAGCAATGACAAAATGACGTTATTTTGAATATTTAGAAAATTAATAAGTCAGGATCAAGCCAGGAAAGAACTTCTAATACAAACTTGATAATTTTTTAAAAATATTGATATGATTTAAAATTACCAAAATTGTAGATTGATACCTATATAGTCAAAATTATTCTATTTCTTAAAAATATTATATTATTTATATTGCTATCTGATTTTTTTAAAAATTGATATAGTATCTATTTTATTTTTTAATTTTATTGAAAGTTGAAATTATTAAAACATCTATGTTTATCATTCTCCTTTCAACAAATAAAAGAATGGAGAAACTATTGTTTCAAAGTATTAAAAAAAAAGGGTTTGAAGATCTAGATGTCAATAATGCTTATTAAAACTTAACTCGCCTTCTTTATGTGGAGTAAGATTGTAAGAAATATTATTTTACCATTGTCAATATTTTATAAAGGATAATATCCAATAATCCCTTTGTAATTTATTTTAACATATCTAAGCATTTTAAATTTTTTATTTACCGTCTCTTCATAATAATTAAAATTGTTTTATTTTAAAATTTTTATTATTAAGCTGAAAGATTGAAATTTTGTCGGAATTAATGACCATTTTCTTTTTATCATAAGGTAAAAGAATTGATTAATATCAAAATCATAAGTGATAATACAACACATAAAGATAAATTTGATCTAGCCTTAGAAACCTCTTAACACCATATATAGAGATAAACTCTATATACTAATACACACCTAATGTAAGAGAGCATATAAACACTTGGCTCCTATTTTTGTGCACCTTGAAGGCATTAGACACTTAGTGCTCCTAATCTTATAAAGGTTGCTACATGGACATTTTACCACCACCATACACTACTACCATCTATCCCAAGTCCCATCCTGACGAGGAGTATTAAGTAAGAATAATGTTCAACATTTTATATCTCTAAGCTTCCTTGTTTCTTCCATCCTTTGTGAGTTGAGTAGCTTATAGAGCTAAGCTTGTGTATTAGTGGAGCTCCATAAGCCCCTTTACCATGTAATTTCAAAGAGTTCAGGGCCAATAACAAAGTTATCTATGTTTGAAACTAGTAAGCCCCTTTACTAGGTAATTTCAAAGAGTTCAAAGCCAATAACAAGGTTATCTATCTTTTAAACTAACATACATATTGATATTAGGCATCTTCCTATAACACATGAGCTAAACAAATTAACTTACGCTTTTTCTTCTTAGGTTGCTCTGGATTCATAAGTGAGCAAGGATTTCGCTGGAGTTCGATAGTATTCCTCTACCATGTGATTCCATAGAGCTCAAAGTCACTAATAATGATAAGTGATCTTGAAACTTATATGCATGTGAGGATTAGGAACTTTTCACTTTCTACATTGAAATTAACAAACCTTTTCCATCTCGAAGGAAAGAAATGATGTGAATATCCAATGATGCCATTCTACTAGGAATTAGCATTACACTCTTTACAAATAATTCAAGAACTAGTTAGTCTTACATAAAATAAAGTAAGTGTAGTCCTTGAACTATTGTTGCATATCCTTACTCCTATATCGTGCTCTCTAGATTAGATAAGTTCCATCTTTCCTTCACTAGGGTACTCTCACCAACATGCCTCCTTTATGAAAATTACTTCCCTAAGCCATTAGATTATGCTGGTTATAAGGTCATATTTGTTTAGAGCCATTCCTTTATACATTCTACTATTCCTCTTGTACCAAATAACATAGACACTGTATGAAAGGGCTATTTTGAGAAAGCAAGAGTCTTGTCTTACTCTTTTTCTTGCATTATTAGCCCATTGAATAATTAGATGCTAAACCCTCTAGTTGTAAAAAGCCTAGAAGACTTGTCGAATTCTTGACCATAATGGTTTTAAGTAGACATTCAAAAAATAAAGGAGGGATAAATTATGGAGCCAATTGAAATAGTAAGCAAAGGGGACACATAATACTAATAAAATAGTCTTTTATTTTGAGTCTACCTCTTATAGCTAGCCAAAGGGTAAATAAAACATTAGAGATAAGTTTTTTTTCCCAAAATCATTTCATACCAAGGGATTGTGGGTGCATATAAACCTAAAGAGATCAATGTATAATCTGTTAGTGAATTTTACAAGTGTCCCTTAGCCAAAAGAAATGATCGTGCTCCAAATTTTTGGTATTATAGATAGGTATATTTTCCAATAAAACCGTCTAAAAGTGCAACTCTAAGTATCTCCATTTATAATTACACTTACCCTAGCATACATAAGGATCCGTCTCTCAAGGGAATTTAGCATCTCCCTCAGGTCGAGAGGCCCCAATGCAATCTAAGTATCCTTCCAAAGCTAGGTTCCATTACCATTTTCATCCACGCTTTTTAAAAAGGAGCATATCTTGTCTCAAAAAATGAACATTTTGGCCAAAGCTTTAAAGACTATTCTTTATTGACTTTCAAGCTCCAAAAACTTATATTAGATAAGTAGTATTCATGTATCCACCTTAACCAGATTTCCTCTCATCATTAAACAATTGCTATATTTTCTTAGCCAGTAGTATTGAGTTCATAATATGGATAAGAGTTAATCCTAGACCATCTTTTTGCTTTAAAGTACACATGTCTTGCTATCTTACCTTATCCCTTTTGGCATTATCAATTGCCCCCCACCAAAGATAGTTCTTGATCAAATTCTATATTTACTTAGTTAACTTCCATAAGAGAATTAAGTGAGAGCTTTAATGTATATGAATATTTCGTAAATGATATGTGAATATTTTTTAGTATTGAGGAAATTAACCAAAGCTTTCCAACACTAGAGAGAAACATGTTTTTCCATGATTTAATTTTATCTTTCATAAATTTAAACAAAGTTAGGTAATCTACATACCGAGGTTTCTTGTTGGTTATCAGTACTCCTAAGTACTTAAAAGGAGCAAGGTGGATGTTAAGGTTAGATATACTACTCATCAAAGCTACATCGAATACATCAAAAGACACATAAATCTTACTGTTTTCTAGCTTAACTACTAGGACAAAGTTTCTAGAAACATGATTGAGTAAATCGACCAATAATTGTAAGAATTTAGGATTTGTACCAAACAATAACATTAGGTCATCCGTAAACACTATATTGTTGACCCTTAGTCCTTTTCACTTATGATGGAACTTAAAGGATCTTGAGGAATTTATCCTCCAAGTTATTAACCTTAATAGAATTTTCATAACTATGGTGAAGAGGTAAGGAGATAAGGGATCACCTTGTCTTAGTCCCTTAGCACCATAAAAGAACTTAGAGGACGATCCATTCACTAATACACTATAAAGGTAGTAGTAATACATAACTTGATCCATCAACAAAAGTATCAAGAAAATCAAATGCCCTTGACCCATTGAAACTAAAACTCTATTCTACCAGGTCAAAGGTCTTGGAGAAGTCAACTTTTATAGAACAATTTTGTAAAGAAGCCTGGGTGTCATAATCCTTAAATAATTCTCAAACTAGCATAATATTATCACCTAAAGTTTTCCTTGTTCTAAAAGTACCCTAGGTTGGACTGATTACATGAATAAGTGCTCCCTTTAATCTACATGCCATAATCTTAGAAATAACCAAACTGTGTTGTGGAATGATATGGGAGGAAAATCGACCATTGTAATTAGATTCTTTGTCTTGGGAACAAGGAAAATATGTGTCCTTTTGGGTTTTCTTACCATTTTCTTAGAAGGGAATAATTCTTGAACTGCTTCTATTACCAATTCACTAATATGATCCCAGGAAATTTGGAAGAAGAAAGCATCATACCTATCTAGCCCTAGAGATTTGTTAGGATTAAGACTAAATAGTGCTTCCTTGATTTCCTGATTGGAGAAAGGCATGGATAAATGATCTTTTACGACCTGGTTGAGAGGAGAACCAATGAAATAGTAAAGGTCAGCCATAGAAAATGAGTTATTAGAGCTTTGTTCTAAGAGGTTCTTATAGTAGTTGAGTCCAATAGTCCCTGTCTTCACTTTTTCTTTGTATAATTATCTGTCCACATCCATTAAAGATGAAACCTTATTAATAATTCTTCTTGCCAATGTAGAGTTATAGAAAAATTTAAAGTTGATAACCTTTAAGCCAATTGATCCTTGCCCTTTGTTTGAGAAAGGAGTTATAGAACTGAAGTGCTGAGGTAACAAGACTTAGAGCTTGAGCTTTAAAAGCTCTTAAGTTTGGATTGAAATAGTCTTGATAACATTATCCTAGAGCTAATTTGAGACTTTCCCTAGCTAATCTTAGGTCAATCTCAATACTTGGACAAGCTTTCCTTTGAAGATCTTTAACTACATCTCTTATTACTTGAAGCTTTCTCATTAATTGAAACTCTTACATCCAAAAACTGAAATCTCCATACCATTCCTTACCACTTCTCCAAATCCTTCAAATTTGGAGACAAAGTTAAGAAACTTAGAAGGGGCTTTAGGAGAATAACAAGTATTTAATTGAGTAATTTCAATGGAAGAATAGTTTGAGCAAACAGAAGACCTAAAGTTGGCAAAGCTAGCAGGAAACTTATTAAGCCAATCATGGTTCACAATGGCTCTATCGAGCTTTTTCCTGATCAACTAATCAACTTGTTGTCCATTGCACCTAGATTGGAGCTATCTTATAAAATTTAAATCAATCACCCCTTTCGGATTAACAATATAGCTTAGCACCTTGGTAAGGTTCTTTAGATTTATTCTAGTACCTGCAGCTTCATTGAGGTGGAGGATACAGTTGAAGTCTCCCATTAAGATCCAAAGTCGTTGAATATGTTAACGAATCCTCCTTAAGCCTTCCCGTAGCTTGACTCTCTAGTAAGGGAAGTTAGCTGCATAAACGACAATAGTAATTTCAACAAGATCTAAAACCCAAAAAAAGAAATGCAAAATGAATCAATTGGTCAGACATCTTAGGATTGGAAATTTGAACATTTGAAGGATTGTAAGCCAAAATTATCCTGCCATCTGGTACCCAAAAATCTTAATCCTTCATGCATTCTCTCAACTTTTATTTTTTGGTTCTATGAGGCCTAGTGTAACGGGTTTTTTTCTCTAATACTAAATCTTTAGCTGAATGTTGCTTAAAGGGATCATTACATCTCCTAAAATTCCATACTAAGAAGGAAATTAGAGAGTAAGTTGAGAGGTTTCTAGGTTGGTTTTACCATTCCTCCTTCTAGGCTTCCTTTTAGATGTAGAGACAACATCTGTGAATTCAATTTCAAGAGATTCTGGGCTGTTTATAACTTGCTTCAAATCCATCCACATCTTGTACAACTTCCTTCATTACAAGACCTCCACTGGGAGAGAGTCTCCTATCATATTAAGTTTCCCAAGTATTCAATATCATTTGGAGGAGATATCAGGGAGTTCCTCCTCTATAATGATCTCTATCCCAATCTGGCCTAACCTATCATCCTCTTTAGTTCAGCAGTCCAAGCATCTACATATAGAGGTTTCCCCAGTCAGTTTGCTAGGAAACTAAGTCCATCAATTATCTAATATTTTAACGAAATATTATGAAAGTTAACCCACATCGGAATAGATTTAAACCCTACTCCTATCTCATCTCATACCACAGAACCATTTTTGAAGCAGGACTCTAATGTGTCATGGTCCCTGTTGGATAATGCTCAATAAATATGCATCCTTGTTAAACATAAAAATGAAGACACCATCATTATATAGAAACTTTTTCTCTAATCCCAGCTTTCCCCATTTTGAGTTCGTCCAATACTGCACCTGAGAGAGAGCAAGACGTTTGTCCAAGAAATAATGAACTAGTGAAGAGGACCAGATCATAGCACTGGCTTGTAGTAGTTTTATAGGGAACAAATACCCATCATTCTTTGAACTTTGTAAATGTTTAAGATTCTCCTTGACTATATATGTAATTAGATTGCACCATATTTCTCCATGTTTTAGTTGTCGTAGAAGAGTCTGACTTTGTGTTTACTGCAACTTCAATTGTAGCAGGAGGGAGGAGGAACTTACAAGTATCAGCGCGCTGCTTCTTGCTAGACCTCCATAATTTGCTCTCCAAAAGAGGAAGTACGAGGAAGCTTACATGGTAGTGCAAGGAAGTCATCCCCCGATAATTTGGGCTTCTGAGCATCCACACATCCTGCATCTCGCTAGATCTTAAAGCCTTCCTTGTCTGACGGTGAAGCTAAGGGTTTCAGCTCCGAGAGTTTCCCCATGAAGCAAAGGTTCTCACAGTTGAAGAGTAGGAGCAATCCCTCGGAAAAATATTACTAGAAACGGTAATTCAAAGCCAAGATGGAGGCGTAGGAAAGTAATTATGCTAGAGAGAAGGAGACCACTCTCTAATGCATTAACTTACATATTAAGTGCTCATCTTAATTTTTGGTACCAAAAATAAATTTGTGATTATTCAGTCAAATTTCAAGTAATCATGATTTTCACCAAATGAAAATTTACTAAAATGTTCGACTATCATATTTCTATGCACTTCCGATGTTAAAAATGGGAATAGATCCCAAATCAAGAATTCCTACTTACCATTATTTAGATCTCCCTTTTCATCCTCTTTCTCTTCGGGAAGAAAGGAACTAGAGAAAGCATATTAATCAGTAACATACAGATTTCAGAATTGAATTGAACTGTACAACACTAGTGACTGTTAGTCTTTCAAAAGGCGGTATTCTAAGATTTGACAAAACAATTCTTGAAGAGTGTTTGTGGTAATTTGACTTTCTGTTCTAGTGAGAACGAGTTGTAAGATCAATAGGAGGCATGGCTCAGGGTAGGTGAGCTAATGAAGCGTGTGTGTGTTGAACAAAAGGACCTTTCCAAGGGTTCAACTTCAGCGCGATCAACTCTCTTGCCTTTTGCGGCGGTGAATAGTTGCAGCAGATATGTCAGAGATTCTACAATTTCAGACATCGGTGGTCGGAAAAATTTCTCAGGCTGTTCAAGTTACAAAAGAACAGTTACTATCAGTACTAAGAGCAATGACTCAAAATCCTCTCTGAACATTCCTGCCATTACCTGAACACAAAGAGAGACGACATCTGCAAATCGGGACAAAGCCTTGTTGGAGAGCGTTCTTTTGATTTCTGGATCAACCATCTCCGCTAAAGACTCGTTGTCATGGAGCCTAGAAGAAGCCCATTTTACCAAAGATTGTTCCTCCTGAGGTCTAGATCTGTGGTAACATAAAAATGTTAAGCATTTTGAAAATAAACATATGCGTAACAAGGTCTGTTAATATGTTAAACGTATAGCCTACTTATCAAAAGGTCTCCTTCCAGTCAACAGCTCCAAGAGCAGTACCCCAAAGGCATAAATGTCAGCCTTTGTATTATCAGCTCCAGGATTCCCATGATCAGGTGCTGCGTAACCAGAGTTGCTGATAGCAATTTCAGAAGCCTGTTTGTTTCAACGTTTAGACAATAGATATCAACTCTTTGTTTATCTTTCTACACACGTTTTAAACTCGATCGGAAAGAGCATTGTGGAAGAACAGCACATGGATTAGAGAGAAAATTGGTTGCACTGTTGGCGTATATAACGACTATGGTTTTCAATTCATCTCAACAAAAGGAAAGTGTCGGGAAAATTACCTTGATTTTGACACTGTTGCTTGTCATTGGCTTCAGAATCCAAAGTCCACAATCACATAGACGAGGTATAAATTCTTTGTCCAGTAAGATGTTGGCCGCCTTTATATTTCCATGAGCAACAGGAGGTGAGAATCTTGAATGCAAATAGCTGCAACAAAATTTCAAGAACGCATCATCACCACGATAAAAGAGATACAACAGACAACCTTGTCACCTAATAGTCTCCTGATTCTCTGCCTTAAAGACAAAAGCGGCAAATACCTCCTTAATTATATTAGTCTGTCGATATTGTTGAACTTTAAAAGAATGTTATAGGTTACTATGGGAATTAGTGGAATTGTTGAGGGGAACTAAATATGATATACTTACTCCAAACCCGTAGCAACCCCTAGTGCAATATTCATCCGGCTTATCCACGACAAGGGCTTGTGTCCTTTACCGTGCAGAACAGCATCGAGAGGCAAATTTTTGATATACTCGTACACAAGTAGATGTTCTCCATGTTCTACACAATACCCTTTTAGTGGTATTATGTTTGGGTGCCTCAGTCTGGAGAGTGTCCAAATCACATCCAGAAAATTTTCTTCTTCGTATAAAGACAATGAAACTGTGTTGATGTTTTTCACAGCAAATATCTGCTGAGAGAGAGAGAGAGTGAGGATCCAGTAAAAAAGCTCTTAAAATCTGATTAGTTTCCACGAATTCACGTAAATCACAATCGATAAAGTAGGTTCCAGGAGATACTTTGCCATCCGGGAACTCAGCTTTGTAGACAGAACCAAGAGATCCTTCTCCAAGAAGATTCTCTTCACTGAAGCTATTTGTTGCTAATTGAAGCTCGGCAACAGTATACATTGTTGCACAAACTGGAGCTTTGTAATTGTCGACAAAACTTCTTCTTGCAGGCGCTTTATCTGTCCTGATACGGCCACCGGATTCTACATTGCTCTCCCCGAGAATGGGTTGAGATTTGAGAGGTAACAGATGTGGAGTTGCTTCAGATGCTCTTGGAGAACATCCTATAACCATAAAAACACAGAATTAAGGAGAAAAGAAAAATGGGTAAGAATTAGTAATATGACAATGCTTGATTCTCTTCATAAAAAATAGCACTGTTAGTGACAGACAAAATAACAACAGTTCCTCTGCAGTAAAGCACTTGATTAGGTAGAATTTTAACATATTTATTCGAATGTTCGAATACCAAACTGTGACTAGTTGAAAAGGTAAACGTAGATATCTTCATAATCTGGACATGGGCACCGATAATAAGAGTTGAAATGTTCAGGCGGTAAAAATCTATGGAAAAGAGACAGTTATATTATCACGTTTATGTTTCTATGTTATAATTGTGGAGAACGTACTGCTCATTTAGTTGCCAATTCAAGATCTAATAGGATGACAAGAAACGATTCTCACCCCTGGCCCTGCGGAGTGGAAAAAAAAGGAATTTCTTAACGCGAAAAGCAAAATAGATTGCACAAAATGTTGTAATCAGTGTTGCCACGCCCACTATACAAGCAACTCCTCCAGGGGCAAACCCTTTCTTCTTGTGCCTTTTAAGAGAGGAATAGTCCTCCATGGCAGTAACCTCTGTTGTCGGAGGGCCACTATAATTTTTTGCAGTTGGCTCTTTCTCCAGAGGAAAATTCCAGGGAGGATAGTTTGCCACTCTATGGAACTTATTCCTGGCAATCCTAATAAGAAGAGACAACATCGAACGCAAAGTTTTGTAGTTATTAACCTATTACTGTTCATTGAAAGTAAGAAAAATAGCGACCTTTTGATCACTTACCACAAGTTTGTTATTGCCTGAAATTGGGTTGGAACTATACCACTAAAATGATTATTTTGGATGTTTCTGAAATCAAATTGTGTAAGAACAGATGGAGACAAAAAAAAGGAATAAGATGAAAAGAGCAGAGCTACTGACAGGTCGGTTAGGGGAAGATTAGCCAGGTATAAAACTGATCCTGTAAACTGGTTGTTCTGCAAGAACCTGTGAATATGGCCAGTAGACATATTTTATCCTACACGATCCGAATGAAAACAAAATGTAATTTACCAGGCTTAGTGGAGAAAGAAGTATCAAACTCACAATCCAGTAAGATTTGTCAAAGATCCAAATGAACTTGGTAGATCTCCATCGAAGTTATTATATGACAAATCCCTGAGATTGAGACTTTTGTGAGCTAATAATCATGCTTACAAAGCAATCTACGAATTATTATGAAAACTAATAAAATTACACCTAGCAGGCAATTGAAAGTATAGGATGGGTTGAAATGCTTGAGAAACTACGTATCATGAAGGTCATCCTCTTATTAAATTGTTTTTCACTTACTTTGGGACGAACAAAATTTAAAATGAAACCCATGACATCGCATCCTCTCCTTTCATTGAGCCCTCACAACAAGGACTACGGATCAACTGAGCACCTCTGGTCTTTTGAATCACTTCTGATTCCTCAATCAGAGAATTCGTTGTAATTCTGTACCTTTTTTGACAGTTTGATTATCCAGACCCTTACAGGAATTGTATATTCTTGAGTCTTGCAATACACTAATCTCATTACTATAAAAAAATTAAAATAAAACCAGTCTCCCAAAGATTGCTCATTGTTGAAGTTACTGGGTTACGCTATATATTTGACTGAAAATTATTTGCTTCAGGGATATCATAAAAAAAAGTTTAAGATTCTGCCATTTTGCATTCGACACAACATTTTTCATAAATCAGATTGACAAGTCTATAAGTTCTTACCACTGCAATTTTGCCGCAGTAGCAAGCAGTACTGTCAAGCATCGCTAAAAATATAAATGGTAAATAAAAAAGCACAGAAGAGTATACATCTCTTTTAGATTCTGTAGGCCAGTGAAAACATTGCCAACAGGTCCGGATAGGTGGTTGTGGCTTAGATTCCTGCAGAATACCAACCAGATAGTACGCTTGAAACTTAAAAATAAAGCCCTGGGAAGATAATGCAATTTGAATAAGCAGGCTAATTACTTACAGGTGTTGCAGAAATTTGATGCTTGGTAGAGAATGGGGAATATTTCGGCTCAAGTTGTTGCAAGCCAAATTTCTGCATTTGTGAGGAATTAAATATGAACACAGATAAAGAAAGCCACAATTTAATAATAACGTGCCTTAAGAAATGCACTTGTTAACAGAGATTGGCCAAGAAACATCATTTAAGCATCTACGAGAAAGAACATGGAAGTTCAATAACATACATATGTGTGGCATTGGGAGGTAGACCATACGGAATTTCTCCCAGAATGTAGTTAGAGCTCATGTCCCTGAGACAAGAATTCAAATGTAAGAATCAAAGTGACTCCAGAGATTTGATGAATCGATTAATATGAAAAAATTCACTTACAGTTGCCTCAAATTACGCAGATAATGAAGCTGGGTTCCGAGGTATCCACTGATGTTTAGTTCATGAAGTTTACTACATTTAAGGTGGGAGAACAAATTAGTGTCATATATTCTAGTTTACATGTCATCTTGATTGAAAAGGGCTAATGTGCACTACATGTGTGTAACAGATGATCCGGAACATAGCACTCCAGTCCATGATTCCAGACATGGATCGACTCCACCTAATCTCCACCCGTTGAGCTGTGGTGGGTTGTTTAGTGCCCTATATAGATCTTGAAGGGCTACGACTGCATTTTTTTTTTTTTTTGTTTTTTTGGAAATACCATCAATAATCGATCGAACAAACGAAACAAGAAAGTCAACTCTATTTGGTCTATAAGCATTACTCGTTACAAAATATGGTCAATTTGAAACTAATCATTGCTGTTGTTTGTTCACTTTGAACCGTAAGGTTTGTTGGCATCAGACTGGATTCTGATATTTACAAGCCCTTCTGTTTGACTTGGGCAACTCCGAACTAACTAGTAAAAGAAAATAAAACTCTTCATCTCTAGTTTCATTCTCCTAGATTTTTTTGAACCACAGAGTCTTATTCATAAAAATTGACTCAAAACCACCGTACGAATCACAGGACTACAGACAAGTTAAATGTATGCAGAAATTACCATCGTAGGGATCCGTAAGACCCCAAGTTTGCATAACCAGGACCACCAAGAACACAAGAACAGTGCAACACCGAAAGAAGCTCTGCTTCTCCATTATAAGTTGACTCTATATTCGTTCACTTCCTTTCCTGGAAAGCCAGAGAAAGTTGGGTTACTTAACTCTCGAAGAGAACAGTTGCGCAAAGAAAAACAATGAATGCAGTCGGAGGAGTCTGTTTGGTGATCAAGAAAGTAAGGAAAAGGGAAAGGAACCAAGAAGAAAGAGAGAGAGAAGAATTGAAAGCTTCGAGCCTCCTCGCGCTTTAAGAAATGCAAGTCTGGATCAAAGAAAAACAGTTTCTATGCTTGAAACCACACAGAAGAAAGCAGAGAGAAAAGAGGTGTAAAGCGCGCGCCATCACAATTCCACGTCAGCTAATGACGGTTATAGTCGTTGTTACACGTGTCAAAATAATGTTTGTTAATCGTTTGGATCTAAATCAAAAGGTCCATTTTCGTTGAGGATCCTTTCAGGTCTTTTGGGCCATTTCTTCTCTCTCACTGTGTACGTGTGATCGTGTGAAGAAGAGTAGCAGAGAGAGCGATGGCTGAATCAACTAGCGAACGACAAGGAAATCGAGGAGAGGAGGAAGAAGATTACATGGGGGATCTCTCCCACTTCATTCCACCTGAAGCCTCTAACGCGTCTAAGTTTTCGTCTATAAAAGTCTGTGCTTTGGGTTCTTTGTATTATCTATTCTGAATTTTTGTAGTATCTTCAATACTTTATACGCTAAAGAAAGTTAGTTCTGGGAATTATTTACATTTTTGTAATTTTTTTAGCCTAAAAGATTTTACTTGTTGGGATTTGAATTTGGTTTGCTACCCAAAACAGGAATATTTAACCCTAATTTGCTGGCCATTTTGTCAGAGCATTCGAATTTGATAGTAATATACCTGTTGGAATGAAGTTGTTGTCAAGTGTACTTAAACGTTACCCAGAAAAAGAAAAAGTGAAGAATGAAGTGGGTGTGAAACTTGAACTTGTTTAATTTGTAGTTCAGGAAACGCGAAGCAGGTTTATTAAGGTGGTTGCAACTTTTCTTCTTCTTTTTTTCACTTTCAATGTTTCTTTCTTCAAGGACTAGATATCAGTTCTTGTTTTCTTATTATTAGATGAATTGTTTGTGGATAATTATGGTTTTTCACGTAAAACTGGGATATGTTTATACTTCTTGAAGCTGTCTCCTCAAGATTGTTATTAGCTTGAACTTCATCGGACTTTATGGTGTTTGATTTCGCTTTGAAATATGTCTGCAGAGTACTAAAGACAAAAATCCAATTTCTCAATCATCAAAAAAGAAGTCAAAACTTAGCTGGCAAGAGCAGCGTAAGCTTGAAAGGGAGAGAAAGCGACAAGAAGAGGACGAGCAAACCTTAGCCAAAATAGAGGCTCCAATACCACAATCCAACATTGGGTTTAAATTGCTGAAGCAGATGGGTTATACTCCGGGTTCAGCCCTTGGAAAGGAAGGTTCAGGCAGATCTAATCCTGTGGGGATTGAAATTCGACGAACACGTGTTGGAATTGGGCGTGAAGACCCATACAAGGAAAAGAGGAAAAGAGAGGAGTTTGAGATGGAGAGAAAGAAAAGAAAGGAAGAAGAATTGATGGCAGATTTCGAATCTTGGCAGAAGTCACAATGGCGAATCCGAAGAGTTGTGGTAAATTTCAGGAAAGCAAAAGCAGCTCTTGATCAACTGGAAAACAAAGAAGTTGTGCAGCCAAAGAAAAATGAGGATGAGGAGGAGGAAGAGGAGGAAGAGGAAGAAGAGGAAATAACAGAAGAGGTAAAACATTATTGAACATTCTTTTTTCACTTTTAAGGCTTTTCATTCTTTGTGCAAAATAGAGGAACATGCTCAAATTCAAATGCCGGAGCTCATCCTAGGGTCCAGTGTAAAGAAAGGCGTTTTAGAAAAATATTGAGGATTTTTATTTTGCTCCCAAAATAATAGTTGGCAAACTGGTTACAATTGTGCCTAATGAATTGTAGTCACATTGGACATAGGGCTTTGTTATCGTTTTTGTGGTTCAATATGTTATTATTTCGTTATCAGAATTGGGTAGTAATATAACTTTTGGATAAAATAAGATTCACCAAATTTGGATATGATGGAGGTGAGACTAACTTGACAAAGTTGGGATAGTACTACAAAATAAGAATTTGGGCAGAAGGAAGGTGGATGCCGTCAATCAAATTTCCTGTATTTTGACCTCGATTTTGGGCACTCCTCTTTTCTGGTTGATTTGAGTTACAGTCAAGGCTTATCCTTCAAAGTCTCTTGTTTCTGATTTAGAAACTGTTCTTTATAGTGAGCTTGACAGATTCAGTGTTGCGAATAGCAAGTGGTTTTATTTTTATTTTGACAACACTCTGATTACGAACTGGTGGGGTTGGGGTGTGAAAGGCTACATTAGTAAACTCCTAAATCAATATCAGAGCTTTCATGTGCCACTGCGATACTGCAATCCATGTGAAATATTTCTGCTCAAGTCCTATGCATTCTAACATGATGGAGTTTCTTTTGGTTGAGGAAAAGATGCCTTAAAATGGATGTGCTATTATTCTTTACTTTTTTGTTTTGATTTTTCTCTTTTATTATTTTTAGATGCTTTTATGTCAACATTTTCTTCTATTTTGCTTACAAAGGGTTTCTTTAGTCTCTGTTCAGAGAGATAGTTCGAGGTGTCTTAGATGTCTTCTTTTGTTTGTACATTATGTGCCTTGACAAAGTTGCATGAATATTTACAGTGTGCATTTGAACCTGGTATCTATGTCTATGGCAGATTTATAAGCACGTGGAAATCATAATATATATTTAATAAACCCACTAGCAAATGCTAAGATTATGCTGGATTTAGATAATCGTTTGGTTTAACTTTTTTTTTTCAATTTACTTATATTTTGCTTCTTTGTTATGATAAACCTTTTTCATTGAATGTTGTCATAATAATCAATCATTTATTGTTACAGGATTTGCAAGAAATATTGATGAAATTAAGAGATGAGTATCGATATTGCCTGTTCTGTGGTTTTCAGGTAAGTTTTCTTGTTATTATCGATTGCTCTAGCTAATTTCAAGAAATCTTGAAGCACGTGCTTCCATGAACATAAGATCTAAGCACTCATATGAAATAACGCTTGCATGACACCAAATCCTAATTTCATTCTAATCGGCGAGCATGTAAATTGCACTTGTTTCAGTATGAGTCAATGGAAGCGCTTTTATCCGACTGCCCTGGTCCAGATGAAGATAATCACTAGAATTGGTTGGTGCTATTGTAAAAGGCTATGAAAACCGAACTGCCTCGCGATGCTTGCAAGTTATGCCTCTTTCTATTAGATTGATAAAAACGATTCTGAGAGGTGGAACTCAGCATGGTTGGCATTTATGCTGTGTTGTATTTTGAAAGGAATGTTGAGTTCAAAATATGGAGGTTTGTATCTATGCCCTTGAGCTTACATTATGTCAGCAATGGTTATGATGCTCATATAGGAGCTGGATTGAGTACATATCTGTGCTAGCCTCATAGCGCGATCTGTAATTGTTAAAGAAGTTGAAGCATCACCAGCCTTTTGGTAAGACGCAATCTTTGGCAAGTTCATAGTAATTTTCATCAGAATCGAGATAAACAATCTTTCTCAAGATTCAGTACCCTTTTCCATAGCTGGGGAGCAAGAAGAAGAAGACCTGTAAAATAAATCATCAAAAATTGTTGTTTCTTTTAGATGTTCCTGTTATGAATAACCGGGATACTAGTGGCACGAGGCCGCTGTTTATTACTGGGAAATCCGCAAATGTTTGTTATGGATGCCCATCGGTTATATTGCCTGTGAAAACCCCTTTTTCAGCAGACACTATGAAATCGTGAAACTTGATGTTTCACTCTCTTTCGAAATTTCTCTCCTTTCTTTCATCTTCTAATTATCTATTCATAAGTATATGAATCGTGACACCTGGATTGGACTCAAAAGGATATCTAGCTAAACAGGGGAGAAATAAGCTGTGGCCGAAGGAACGCGTGGGCAATGATTGAGACGTATGGAGGAATGACTGCATTGGCAGATGCGGAAAATGCAGAATGGCCTAGTTATCAGAGACAGATGTTCATTTATATAAGGCACAATCTCAACTTCAATCTTGTCCAACTAAAAACTGTTTGGATACAGGGGTAGGGTATGGTAAAGCAAGCTTTAATCAAAAGCACCAATAAGATTTGAAAAGGTGGAATTTTCTCCATTTGAAGGTGATAAAGTGCACAACTGAATTTATAGAGTTGAGCAGTTCTTTGAGATCGATCGCATGCACCTGTAAACGTAGTGTAGACCAAGATAGTTGTTCACCTGGAGGGTATTGGGGGAAAAGGGCGCCGACGTATATGAGGCATCGAATGATATTAGTAGAGATTAGCTGGGGAGGATGTGTACGGATGCTGACACAACGGTTGAAGATTCAACCAAAGAATATTGCGCAGTCTTTCAATAAATTACAACATCCTATGTCCTTGCTAAGAAGCTATGACATCTGCCTGTTATAGTTGAAATAGATTGGGACCACTTAAAACATCAATCATTCCACCAATTCCACCATCAGTTCCTCCCAATAAACCAACTACTTCTGGTTGACTTTTCCTTCACCAAGCATATCAGTTAAAAATGACCTTTCGAAACCAGTACAAAAATAGTAGAGACAATTGAGTAGCAAGGAATCCTCAAATACCTATGTCTCTGGTGTCATGAGAAGCTTTCATCGGGTCACAAATGCCAAAAGAAAAATCAATATAATTTTTTGTGGTGGAGAATGGTGAAGAAGAGAAGGAGAATCACATTAGTTTGAAGGAAATTGGGTTGATCTTAACAAAGATAAACAGCCACTCATCTCTTTTTAAATTATATCAGAGATACAAGCGGGTGAATACAAATAATATAATTTTGTGAATGCTGATAATTGTGTTAAGATTGATGATATGAAGATGACAATGAGGCGGAGGATCACAATTACCTTTGTGATCAATTATGTAAAAATTTTGAATGGAACTCACAAGGGATTCAGTTTATTACTGACACTCTGCTTTAATCTTGGGAGGTTATGATTTTAGTACTTATAATTGAATGATCGAGACATCACATGCTATTTCTAAAAACTAAACAAGGTCGTTCCATTGGAATGACCAACACGTATTTCATAAACAAATGTCCTGTCAATGAAGGCTAGTGGTGAACTCTAAATCAAGAAACTGCTAGCGAGAACAACAATCAGCTATTTATGCTCCAGTTAAAGTACTCACCAAATCACCAATTATAGGAGCTACCTATTGAAGAATCTTCAAAAGGTGAGATGAAACATTTGAGCTCTACTTGCTGAGTTTGGCTCTCTTTTGCAGAACCTATTAGCTTACCCCCCGTAAAGGAGCCATGACCTTAGAATTTAGCTGAAAGAGGGAACATAAATCATGAATGTTTGCCCATACAAATATGCTAGTCTACAGAAGATCATAATTGGTACAAGATCTATTAAAGCAAACAATCATACAACATAATAACAACGTCTTTTCTTCTACGGTTAGTCCTGGAGAAGGAAAAAGATAATTTTTGGAGACTATGTATTAATTATAAGAAGTTTAACAGATACTCTATTAAAGACAAATTCTCAATTCCAGTAACAGAAAAGCTGTAAGACAAAAAACATGAGCCAACTTGATCTTCTAAGTTGAAGTTTGCAGTCAGGGTATTATCAAATTAGGATATACTCTCCAAACATCCCCGAAACAGTTTTCAAGACTTATGAGTGTTTTAATTATACTTTTTGGACTTACCCATCAACTTAAAATTTCATAATCTAACAAATAGACGCAGCGCAAAGCTTAAAGTTGCAAAGAAATCTCTCGTCTTACACTAGAGACAAGAAATTCAGAATTACAGATAACACAACAATCCTAAAGGAAAAGCAATTAAATAACAAAGTAGCCATTAAACTTGCTTCAACATGCCCTCTTTGGGTGGTCCATATGAGCCAAAACTGCATCAAATACGGATTCCATATCAGGCGGCCTCCCTAAACTCGAGAAAAACTTTGGGATTGTTGTTATTTAATTGCTTCGGGAGAAGTGATTCACTTTGTGAAGCCATGCAAGCGAAAAACCTCCCTAAAAAATGTTTTCGCAATTCCCCTCGCATCCGCAGTCTTCTTACGAGGAATAAAGTGCGCTATCTTGGAAAACTTGTCAACCACCACAAAGACAGAATCCATGCCTCGTTGTGTACGAGGTAAGCCAAGTACAAAATCCATAGATAAATCTTCACAAATATTCTAGGGAATAAGTAATGGAATATACAAACCAGTATTTTGTGACTGTCCTTTGGAGACTTGACACACATTGTAGCGTTGAACAAATCTGGTTATGTCCCTTCTCAAATGAGGCCAACAAAAACGATCACTAACAGTCGCAATGGTTTTATTTCTTCCCAAATGAGCCGCAAAACCTCCACCACGTAAATCTCTAATTACTTTCTCCATCAAAGATGAACAAGGAACACAAAGATGATTACCTCGCATCAAATATCCATCACGAGTATGGAAATCTACAGCCGGCTCATTCATCTTACACTTTGCCCATATTTCATGAAATTCCTTATCATTGGCATACAAGTCCTTTAGCTCCTTAAATCCCACGATCTCAGAAGTCAAAGTTGGCAATAAATCTTCACGTCAACTAAGAGCATCTACCACTTTATTTTGAACTCCCGACTTATGTTTCAATCGAAAACGAAATTTCTACAAATATTGAGAACAACGAGCGTGTGGTGCGAGGGAAAATTCAAGTTTTAAACACTGCGTTTAAAGTCTGGGAATAGTAGGTACCAGACGACGCCGTTTAAGTATTTCTTTTAGTTATGTTTCTGATATGCATTTCTTATTTTCATTTTGTTGGTTAGGGATTGTGATCCGAACGAAATACTAGTAATTTTCTGTTAGAGAGGAATTTGGTTGCTCAATCTGCAATTGTTTATAAGCCGTTGTGATTCACAAAATGAATAATGAAAATCTAGAACCCTCTCATTCCCCTTTCAAATTTCTTCTTCTCTTCTATTTTCTTTCCTCTTCT
>JAOSBN010000004.1:30839723-30865817 GCA_027563595.1 Erythroxylum suave | reverse complement strand
CTGTCACTGTTTACTTTCTTCTCATACCAAAGAAAGTAAACAGTGACAGAGAGAACTAACTGTGAAAGCATATAACTAAAATCCTTCTGCCAAGGAAGATGGGTAGAAGCCCACTAGAGGAGGGGAAACTAAGAAGTCCAAGGCCAACTGAAGGAGATCTTCATCGAGAGAGAGCCCCAAACAAGTGAAGAGAACCTACACTGAAAGAAAAGGTGATCGTGCATCTCTGAAGAGGAGTCACACAGTACACAAGCTGAAGAAGACAAAATATCAAACATCTTAAGCTTGTCCATAGTCCAACGGCGTCCCTGTTATGCTAACCAAAGGATAAAAAAGTGTCGTAGAATATGCTTTGGAAATCACAATAGATAGTGGATCGGATCCACTAGTTGTCGAACTTAGAGAAGGTTCATGCAAAGTCAACAGAAAAAACCACAGAAAAGTGACCATTCCAAACCCAACTATTAGACTGCTGAACAAGAGGTCTAAAGTAGATAAAATCCCATACTTGCTGCAGCTCACTGCACCCCTTCTAAAAAATCCATTTTTTGGAATGTGTAATCTTCAAGACTCGAACATCCCAAGAGAGCCCGATAGAAGAGAGAACCCGGAAGAAAATTTGTTACAGAATGGCCCCTGATCTAGCAACTAGTAATCCTGCCATATGGAGATATCTCGTCCAACACCAATACATGCAACAATAAGTTCTTTGCACCACTCTCGGATTAACAAAATCTTCTGCCAAACCTAGGAAGAGCTCAACGAGAATCGAATATGCCAAAAGGATCTTCCCCTTAACAAAACAGTACGTACCCATATGGTCTATATAAAAGATCTGTCAGTAAATAGTCACCACACATACTTAAGTGTTGCAGCCCTATTCCAGTCCCTGACCCTCTTGACTCCTAGACCACCCTCGTGCCTTGGATAACAAATTGACTCCTATGCTACCTTAGCCCCGGTATGGGACAGTGAAGTACCCCTTCAAAGAAAAGCTGACAAAATGCTCTCATTACAACGAGTGATGCTAGTAGGCAGAATAAACATATCTGACCAATATACCTGTATGGAAAAGAGGACATATTTGATTAGCTGCAAACGACTCTCATAGGTAATAGACGTTGAGGTCTATAACTAGATTCGAGAAAGAATCATCTCCACCAAAGGAAGACAATCTGAGTGTCATTTTTCCTCGAAAAGATATGCCTTATTTGCAAGATGGAAGACCTGTTGATATGGTTTTCAACCCATTAGGAGTACCTTTACGAATGAATGTAGGATCATTATTTGAATACGCTTTCGGATTAGCGAGAAGTTTTCTCCATCCTGGAGGATAAGGCTCTGGGTCCTAACGGTTACACCTCTTTCTTTTACGAGACGTATTAGGAGAGCCTAGATGGCTTTCATCCTAGAGAGCCAGATTGTGGATGCTATTTTCCTTACTTAGGAGTTGATGCGTGAATATCAACTTGATCGCTCACCTCTACGATGTGCACTCAAGGTTGATATTCATAAAACATTTGACATAGTTAGATGGGAGTTCATTCTACTGGGATTGAGAACTATTGGTGTTCCTGCTTGTATGGTTAGTTAGAATGAGGCATATTTGTGTTTGCACACTTCTTTGTAGCCCTAAACTAGGAGCTACGTGGTTTCTTCTCAGTTAAGTGAGACAGGGGGATCTCCTCTTTACTTACCTGTTTGTGTTAGCTATAGAGGGGTTGGATGGGATCATCAGAGACTGATGGAGATGCGACTCTCCTACTTCGACATCCCTAGTCTGCTAGTGAGACAAAACATCAGATCCCCCCTCATAGGTATGGTGCATACCCTCCTAACAATCTCCAAAAAGTCGGTGTGATCAGCCCAACATTTCATAAAGTTGAAAGGAGTAGGAGGCCATCGACTCGAAACACCAAGCTGAATCACCATAGTCCTATGATAAGAGAGATCGCGTAGCAGAAACTCAACAGTGGTACTGGGCCAAGAAGAAAACCATGTAGAGTTTCCAAAACTCTAATCCAAATACTAGAGAATAGAACCTTTCCCCTCTTGACCATTATGCCAAATGTATTGCAGTTCCCTTGATGGAAGTCATAATAGCTTAACATTGTGTAAACATTGGCCGAACTCATCCATATGGATGTACCACCATGTATCTCCACCAACTTTTTCAGAGTAACTCAAGATAGCATTAAGATCTCCCAAAACCAACCAAGGAGTAAAGGTAAATCACCTAGCCTAGATCTCAAGAAAATCCTAAAGTTCTCTCTACAGATTAAGGGAACCATACACAACTGTCAATCCAAAGGTATTACCTCCTACAGTCGTGTCACTTTGCAGCTAATACCCTGTAGCATAAACACTGGATGTTGAATCTTAAACATACTCAGATCCCAATATAACAAAATGTGACAAACCAAGTCCTCTATCACATTACTTAGATAGTCTCATCCCTAATAAGTAGTAGTAACTACATAGAACAAGTTTTGAGAGGCTACCTTAGTCTCTAAGAGACCAACCAAACTAAGGTCACAGTGCAAAATCCAATCTCGAACCACTTGCTAAGTATTGGAGCCATTAAGGCCCCTAATATTCCATCATCCTATCATAGTAAATGGGAGAAAAAAAACTGCGAGACATCAACTAGAGGGGCTAGACCCCTTACTCCCTTTACCGTCGATCAAACCTAAAAAAAAGATAAGTAAGAGGAACATACAAGCTATCTAGTAAAAGAAAATCTTAAAAGGTGCTAGCAAATGTGAGGTCATGGCTCCTACTAGGGATAAAAGCCTCTCAACTAAGTAAACAAGGCATCCGGCTAGGAGTAGTCCTCACCTCTGCAGAAACAGTTGGACTAGGTATATGACTCAGAGTAGCCCGCGCCTTGGTAGAGATAGCTTAACCTAGCTATGAGGACACTAAAACTCTTGGAGTGGAATGACTAGGTAGTTGACTCAAAGTAGTCTGCTCCATAATAGAAACATCATGAACAAGCACCAAGGACACCAAAACTTCATGAGTGAGGACCTGAGCTATTCCTCTGGGCATAGGGCTAGTAGGATGTACCAAAGATGAGGAGGCTTTAGGAGAAGGAATACTCAGACTTGGTCCTCAACTCTGGGAGCCCCGGCCGAAACCACCGCTCGGGGAGGCAAGGAAGCAACTATGGTGGGAGGAGCAACAGGATGCGTTGCAATAGTCGGGAGGACACAAAAGTGGCTAAAGACACAACACTAGGAACACCGTTGGGTGTCCACTCATATTCCACTCGGACGCGAATTAATTCACTGCTCATACCGCTACTGATATCAATATTATAAATGGATTCAACTGTAGCAGAAAACTCAACGCATAACCTGGAAAAAGAGAGTTAGGTCTTGGCAGAAGTATGGCAATCGCAACTAAAGGGTCCCCCAATCCTGGCAGTAAGGAGACCAATACAATGCTCATTCTATAAAGAAAGTGGTAAATCATGCAACCGTACCCTAACGAGCACTCTGGAAACCTATGATTTGTCAAAGAAAAAGTGAGGGTGTCACTGCTGTAGGACCATAAATTTCCCACCAAAAGTCCAAGGGCCCTACTCGAGAATCAGCCATAAAGCCTCCTCCGATTGAAAACAAAATAGGAAGAAACTGGTGCCTGTGGATATAACATCCTCCAGGCCAAGCGTTTTCTAAGCCCTCATCATCATGTACCGTATGACGAGGAAGGGCATACTATACCCAGAAAAAGAAAACCAACTAAGCAGCATTTCCACTAATGAAGACTCTCATCTATTTATTCATTCGGAATCATTAAAGGCCTAGTCGAAGTGTCATGAGGTATGTCCAGGAATTGGAATCTAGTATTAGAATTAGTGATTTTGACCTTCTCAACCCATGAGAAGTCAGGATTTTTTATCTATTTTCTCAATCCTTTGCCTAGTGTTCACTACTTTTTTATGTGCAGGGACATTATGTAAGAGGGCTTCTTTGTAATTACCTTCTCCAAGGTTATGGTTGGTAATTGTGATTGTGCGTGATGTCTGCTTGCTTAGTAGCCCGTCAATGAGGGAGGGGGACTGCCTATTGGAGTTACAAACCTAACTCCTCCATCACTACTGGGTGGCTAATGGGTGGAGGGGTGCCACTCTGTGGCTCCTTCCCTGCCCTTTAAGCAAATGGAGACGACGGTGCACACAGTAGATCAAGCACAAGCTCTGTGCCACCGATGGCTCCAAACGTTCTTGAATCACCAGTGATGCTAGGGGCATGGTTGTGGGGTTACAAAGATGCTGGGGGTGGCGGCAATAGCCTCTAGGGAGGCGCTAGAAACCACGGGGATGAGCAACAAGAGGCGAGGAGGGGCAGATGTATATCAGAGGAAAAAGAGTCAGAAGTGGTTTGTGTATTTTTGTGAGGTCCAATGGTAAAACCAGGTGTGAGGTTTTGTAGATCAGGAGATTCTGAAGCTTTTAGTGTGCTGTGGATTGGAGTTAGTAATACTGACTTTCTCAGCCCAGGATAAATTTGAGAGTTTTTTCACAGATTTCATATTTTTCTGCCTAGTTATAGCTACTTTCTTAAGTTTGGAGAAATGCATAACATTTTTAAAAGTAGTAGAGGCATAAGTGGAATTGTACAAAAGGGTATTCTTGTAGTTATCTTCGCTTAAGATAGGATTGGGATTAGCTAGAAATGTAGGGCAATTTCAGAAGCCTTCCCTTCTCATATGCCACAACTGTCTCTAAAAATTCATTACCATCAGCGTTGGGGACTGGTTGGCAATTGGGCAGTGGAGTTGGTGTGCCTAGTTGCATACGGTGGCTCGCTGAAGGAGGAGCGTTGCTCAGTGGTGCCTTTCTAAGTTGGTGGACGATCAATGACGATTCTAGCTACTCCTCATCAGCAGCGACGACCCTCGAAGATCCTTCATCACTGGTGGCATCTTTGCCTTTCTTGATGGGCAGCAATGATGCTCGATGTGGTTGCAATGACGATAAGGAGGATGCTGGGACTATCGGGGTTGAAATGTTGGGCTGGTGGGTAAGAGAGCCTCATCGGAGGCGGTAGTCCTATGGGTTGTTTTTGTGTTTTTTTCATTGTTGTGTTGCCCCTTATGGAAACTAGTTGTAGGGTTGGGTAGAACAGGGAAATCTGATGATGTTGGTGGGTGCTAGATCAAAAGTGGAGCTCTGATGAATTTTTTAGCCACGGTAGTGACGACAGGTGTAGTGGCAGGCCAACAGTTGGTGGTTGGTTAGCGGTGTACGATTGTCGAAGTGGAGTGGTTTTTTGGGCGATGGTGAAAAATTGAGTCGGAGGAAAACATTTTCCCCCTCCCTAAACCATAAAATTTTTTTAACCTTTTTTACATGAATAAAAATTTATAAATAAAAAGGAAGGTTCAAATAAAAAAAACCAAAGAGGCCAAAAGAGGCCTTCAAAATAAACTATATACATATTAAGCAAAAAGCCATAAGAGCCCTCAATACAAGGCTATGTAGGTAACTTTTAGATATGTCGATGAAGATCAACTATCTAAAAACAAGTCTTAAGGCTTAGAAGACAAGAACAAATAAGCTCGGTGATGTCCACAATAATATCTTGAGGCGAACGATGACGGTTACTGAAAATATAGTTGTTCCTCTCATAACAAAGAAAGTAAATAGTGGCAGAAAGAACTAACAGTGACATAATATGCCTGAAGTCCTACAGGTGAAGATGGGTGGAAGCCTAATAAAGGAGAGGAGACCAAAAAATGAGGGCCAAGCAGTGGACGTCTTTGCCATTAGAGAACCCCCAAAAGAAGGAAGAAAACCTACACTGGAAGAAAAGGTGATCATGTGTCTCGACAGAGGAGCTACATAAGACACAATTCGAGTGTAACAAAACTCCAAACAATTAGAGATTATTCATAGTCCTGAGTTGTCCCTGCGAAGCTAACCAAAGGATGAAAGAATATCACAGGATGTGCCCTGAAAACCATAGTAGATGGGGGATCAGAACCACTGATCATCGAGCACGGATAAGATTCCATGCAGAGTTAACTGAGAAAACCCAGGAAGAGTGGCCAGTCTAAACCTAACTATCTAAGCGTTGGGCACGAGGCCAAAGACGGATAAAGTCCCATACTTACTGCAACTCACTGTTCCGCTGAGGAAAACTCTACTCTCTAGAATGTATAATCTCCACAACTCAGGCATCACAAGAGAGCCCAATAGAAGAGAGAGCTTGAAACTAAAATTGGTCACATAGTGGGCCTTGATCTAGCAACTAGTAACCCTGCCATAATAATATGTCTCGACCATCCCCTATATATGCTACAATGAGACCTCTGCACCACTCTTGACTTAATAGAATCTTTTGCCAAATATAGGAAAAACTTGATGGGAATCGAATATGTCAAAAGTATCTAGCTCTCACCAAAATAGTGTGTACCCACTTAGCCCATGTGGAAGATCTGTGATATGTCGTTAAAGAATCAGCATCTGAAAATGAGACTCGAGGCTTAGAAGTCAAGAACGAATAAGCTCGGTGCGGTCCTCTATAATGTCTGGGGGCGATTGGTGTCGTCTGCTAAAGATGTGTTGTTCCTCTCATACCAAAGAAAGTAAACAGTAGCAGAAAGAAATAATCACGATAGTATATGTCAGAAATCCTTCCACCGAAGAAGATGGTTGGAAGCCTAATGGAGGAGGGGAAACTAAGAAGTTGAAGTCCAAGCGAAGGCGATTTTCGTCGAAAGAGAACCCCAAACTAGTGGAGAGAACCTACACTGAAAGAAAAGGTGATCATGTGCCTCTGAACCTAAACCCTAAACCTCAAAACTCTAAATCCCTAAACCTTATATCCTAAACCATAAACTCTAAAACCAACTCAGTAGTTCACTATGACCCAAGAAAAAAACACTTCACTCTAACAGTCACACACTGTTAGCCAACCACAGTCAACCACCAGCCTGCCACTGCACCCGCCGTCGTTACAGTGGCCAAAAAATTCATCGAAGTTCCACTCTTAGTCCAACACCCACCAACATCATCGGATTTTCCCGATCTACCTAATCCCACAACTGGTTTCCTCAAGGTGCAACAGAACAACATAAAAATAATAAAACCACCCACGGGAATACCGCCTCCTGCAAGGCTCTCTCGCTCGCTGCCGCATGCACTTCAACCCTGACAATCCTAGCACTCTCCCTGTCATCATTACAACCACATCGAGCATCATTGTCTCTTAACAACAAAGGCAAATTTGCCACCAAGATAGAGGATCTTCGAAGGTCGTCACTGTCGATGGGGAGGAGCTGGAATTGTCATCGACGGTCTGCTACGTTAGGTTAGGTTGGTGCATGAAAATTAGAATGATTAAGCCTATGAGTTATTGACATTTGGCATAGCTAATGTATTGACATTTGGTACCATTAATTGAGTGACAAGTGGATCAATCTTGGAGTGACATGTAGCCTAATCATTTAATGACACATAGCAGCATTCATTAAACAACACATGACCTAATAGATGTGTGACTTATGGCAGCTTAAAAAGGGAGGGGGACAAGTGTGACCAATGTTTTGGTGACATGTGCTCCTCTAAGATTAGGACACCTAGCAACTTAGGTGTCTTGCTAGAAATTTCTGTAGCTTTCATTGAATCATCACCACCAAAACCCTTCACCCCCACTTAACTCTGAATTTTGCTTCAACTTCACTTAGAATTCTTGCAATATATTGCATCAAGGAAGTAGAGAACGTGATCTTCCATGTTGCTGTCTTCTTGGTCACCTTGATTTGGAATTATGTGTGCTTGCTTGGAAGGCTAGTTTGGCTTGTTTTTTTTTTTGGAGTTAGAATTCGAAATTAAAGAGGTAAGGGAATACTAAGCTTGGTATCAAGTTAGAACATGTATTGTTTGATGTTTGAAGTGGATAAAATGTGTACTAAATTAAGAAAGAATTGAGGTTAAAAAAAACTTGATACATGCTGGATACTTGTTAGAAGGGGTGGTTCCACTGAATAGGTATCGGTATATTAGCCATATCTTGACCTGTAGACATTGAAACGAACTTATTTTAAATTCAGATTAATCTAGATACATTTTTCTACAAGTTTCATGAAGAATTCAAATTTTAATTGTGTCCTTAAGGGTTTTGAAATTTAGCTTGAAGTTGAGTTCTGGAATAGACTATAGCATTATCCTTGATAGAAATCGTGTCCTATTTTTAACAAATAAACCGTATTGATTTAGGTCGAATTAGACAAATTTGTCTTCATAAAAGTTATATCTTACCCTATTAGCTTTCTATTGGTATAAATTTTGTAATTTGTTGATATCACAATTGATAGATATAAGTTTTACAAGTTTGAGTGCACAGGCACATTCATGCACTGGCCAAAATTTTGAACATGCACAGTCTATAGTATTTTGAACATAACTCGTGGAATAATGAACCAAATTCAATTATTTTTGTTTTTTTTAACTTAATACATAGAGGAACATTTGTGTAGAAGAACATATTGTCTAAAAACATCAATTTCTAGGTCAGAATGACCATACAAAAATTGATCCAAAAACTAGTCCTGTGAAAACAGTTGTTTGAGGGTTTCGGGTCCCTTACCCCACAATTGTGTGAAATGGTTAGGAAGGTGAAGAAAATGTGATTTTGTGCAATTGATGGTTGTATAAGGTTAATTGAGTAATAGTTAGTTTAATTACGCATGATTAATTGAAATGATAATGTAAAGGATGTACGATGTACAATGTTGAATTGCTTGGTGTGATCATGAATGAATGAGTTCCAAAGGCTTACGTATTATGACTTGAATATGGATGGATGTGAATTGGGAATTTCTGTGATAATATCGTGATAATTCTGAATCATCAATTGTCTGAGGAGTTTGATGATTGGGAGTGCATTGGGAGTGCTCTCTATTTGTGTGAATATACATAATTTGTGAAAACTCAATACCTCTATTGATGCATTATTATGCATACTTGTAATTGTAAGACATGTTATTTTGTTTGAAAATCAATGAATATGTCAAGTAGAACAAAATGGAATAAAGTGGAATGTGATGCAATATGTTCCTCCTATGAGAATTCTGAAAGGCCTTTTTTTTGTTTTAAAACTGTTAAGTCCTAGACTTGGGTAAATAGGTAGAAGGGTCTGCAGCTGCTCCTGCGATACTTCAGTGTCTCCTGTTACTGACACTTTGATGTCTTCTGTTACTGATACTTTGGTGTCTCATATTATTGAGACATAAGTCTCTCCTGTTCAATTATACCGATCATGGTATCTCATGAATTAGTATCGTTCCCCACTTCTGTATAAAGGATTAACAGATTAACTTATTTTGTATTATGTTATATGCTCATTTTGATATAAATAAGCTTTGATTTGAAACATCTGAGTTTTGTTCTGAAATAAGCAAATTATGTTTCGTTATAGACAAGTTTTGTTCTGATATTATAATATTCAATTTTGAAATTGGCAAGTCTTGCACTGAAGAAAATGTGTAACCTGTTCTGATATGTTTTGTTTTGTTCTGAGAATCATTATATTGTTGTTCGGTTTAGTAATGGATGAGTAAATACTGTTTATTATCTGATGTGATTTTGAATATGTGAATGTTTGGATGACTATTTGAAATTGTTGTCAACTTATATCATGTTTAGTTTATTCCTTAATAAGCTTTATGCTTAGCACGGTAGTTTTGCCCCGTGTAGGTTCAGATAGGAGGATTTGAAGACTGGGACAATAGCAACCGCAATGGCCAACAAAGAATGTGTTTTGTTTTAGGAATGTATGTTTGGGTTGTATGTAATAATATGAGACATGATGTGTTTTAATAAAAGTTTGTAAATATTGTAATAACTTCAAATTAGGATGGTGGTGTAGTTGAGGCATGTATTCGAACAAATCCAATGTGTTGTTTAAATTTTGTTTAAAGTCGAATACGCATAGAAAAGTAATGATTAGTTGTGAGAATTTTGACAACATTTTATACTGTTTTGATATGTTTAAGCTGTGTCTGAGGTAACATTCACATATCCTTCCAGGGGATATTTGGGTGTTACAGTTCCCCATTCCTAAAGTTTGTATTATAGCTAGGAATAAAAAAATATTTGTTACTAAATTTGATCATAACGCTAAATTATTTCAATAATTTTCAATTTTTTTGACATCTAATAGCAGGCACCAGTAAAATTCAGTGGCATTAATGGTTACTATTGACAAGAGCCTGTCTTCATCTATTAGCATAGTTTGGTCAACTTTAGCAAACAATATGATTCCCCTATTAATTGGATCTTAGAACACATTCTTGAATTCCCAATATGAATTGTTTGAGTAACTCCAAGTATTATGATATTTGTAGTAGTCTATGCCTCTGATTTCTTCTTTTGTAAGAATTATATGTTCAAGTGATAAGGTAATGAATTTCTCTTATAAAAAATAATCAAAGATCTCTTTTGTTTTAAAGATGTTAAAAGTGTATTGAACTTGAGTAGATAGAGCCCATATTTTCCTTTTTAACTTCCACTAATTAACGTTCCAAAGAGGGTAAAACACAAGTGCTAGGACTTCAGTTATTGCCAAATTGTAAGAATTCATCTTAGTAGCATAAGTGCCTATTGAATTTTTCTTGCGATATCCTTCTTCTCTAAGAAATTCTTCGTATTCAGAGACTTTTGCTACCAGTTCATAGAAATCATGAAATTTCATGCTATGTAATTTCTTCCATAATTTATTTTCTTGCCCTCTTTAAGCTAACTTCACATATTCAAATTTTGAGAGTTTGATCTGGCATCAACTTCACATTTTCTTGAAACGAGTGATGAACATGTCAGCATTATCACCACTCTTCTAAGTGACTCTTGACAACTTAGTTATACTAAGTTTAGGCTCATTCCTAAAAAATTGAATGTGAAACAATCTTTCCATTTCATCCCAGGAAAGAATAAAATTCTCAACAATAAAGCATACATAGAAAAGGTTGTTAAATTGGAAAGAATGTTTCCTAAAGTTTACTTTCCGTTTCTTATCTTTCTATTTGATCGCTATTGACAAATTTGGGAATTCTTGTAAAATTTTGTTTAAAGTTGTTAAAATTTTTATGATTGTCTAATTCTCTACATTGTATGATGAACCTAATGATGTGCTCAATAATGGATTGAACATAACAAGTTGAATTTTGAAATTATGTAACCTAAAGATAAGGATTCTTATGATCAATCGATTATGGATAACGCTTATGGAATTCCAAGTGACCAAGCTGTCTCAATCTAAACCCATACAATTCCTGAACAACTTCTCTAACGGCTACCATATCAACTTTCAATCTCATTTGCAATGGAGGAATAATAGGATTACAGTTTAAAGCTGCAATTTCACCCCTCAAACCATGTTATGGCCCATTAGGTTCAGCCTTTATAAGAAATCCTTGCCTGCTGAGAATTTAGGCCTGACTGTTCATTACCAAGATTATTATATGGAGGCACCACAGAAACGTCATCTCTTTTATAAGGAGGGACAATCTTTCTTCTACAAAGAAGTAGCTAGAGGGAAAATATACTTTTTAACTTCCATTGTATTAGAAGTAGGATGCCCCCTTAAGATCTTCAGAGATTTGCTTTATTAAAATAAATGAATTATACCTAGCAAATTGTATTAGAGTAGTAAACAGTTTGTCAATATTCTCTATCAATATCTAGATTACGTCAGTTATAAAGGCTATGTTAGACTTCAATTTTGTAATTTAATTTATGGAAACAAGTTTGTTTCATTATGACAATTTTGGATTCTCACTAGCAGGAATGTTAGCTGAAGGTGAGGTTGCCTTCTAAGGATTCTCTACCAATTGGGATACAAAACCTTCATTCTCTACTTCTATAGGGAACTCTTCCTCTAAGGCTAGAGGGAATGTTATGTCTTCTTTATTCCATGTTCATGGCATCATAGTCCTACTAGGCAAGACAAATTATTGATGTTACTATGGAATTCAAGCATACTAAATAGAAATTCTCCCGAAATTTATACCTAGCTTCTTATTGATGATAAAAGTGGGCTTCAGAAAACTTAGAAAATAGAATTCTAAGTTACTAAATGCTAAGATGTGTTGGAAAGAAAAAAATGATTTGATTTGGGTAATAACAAAAATGAAAAATATAAAAGGAATTTGAGGTGAAAAAATGAATATGCAACTTAAAGAAAACTGGAAAAAAATGATAACAAAGTATTTTCAAAATAAATTAATTGTTCTCTCAAGATATTATTGTTTTATGATTGAATGTGCATTCTCTCTAAAAGTGATTGTTGTCTAGGAATTGTCTTTTCTTTGTTGTCTAGGTGCTAGTGAATTCATAGTCCTCTCATCCTTAAGCAGTTTTTTGCTATAACTGTATGCTTCATTATATTTTAGCTAACTACTTGCCAATATTTTCTTAACTTCCACGTCCTAAACTTCTTGCAATTGCTCAATTTTTAGTCCGCTTGCACTATTGTTTTTAAAGCATATATCAACTGTGTATTAATTGTCTGGGCTTTTTGAATCTTAGAAAATCTTAATTGATTCTTATGTCCATGAATTCTCTTACTAAACACATATTGGGCTTTTATTTTTAGGCTTCTCCCTTTTGTTAGTTGAATTGTTTCTTAGGCCAAATGGACTAAATTATTTTTGTACTATCTTAATATATGAGCTCACTTTATTTAGTCTAAACTTTTATTAGAATCATAAATAGTTGGACAAAGTAGAAAGCCAAATTTGTATCAACTATGCTTTTGCAAAAGCTAACTACTGAAGAACAAATTCTAATGGCTATACTGGAGGAGAGAAAACCAACAACACAACTCCTTATTCAATGGTTACAACTTACATGGGAATTTCTAATCCATATTCAACATCAATTAACCGAAGAAGAGGACCTTGAAATTTTAAATATTTATGTTATGAATAACATAGATACTAGTGGCATGTGATGTGGTTGTCAGCAATCTCCAAATATTTGTTATATTTATTGCCTATAACAATCCATTTTTTCATTGAAACTTAATTCTTTCTCTCTCGTCTAGAATTCCTCTCCTTTTTAATTATCTATTCATAGCAATGATATAAAAAAATTGAACTGATTGGTTCGAATAGATTAAGCACGAACCGGATCAATTTTTGGTGAATGAAAATCAACCGGTTAAATAATAAACCGGCTGATTTTCTTTGAACCATAGAACCGTATTCTTCTTCTTCTTTTCCAACACCCAAACCAGCCAAATCACAAGGATTCACAACCCAAAAGGCAAAAACATAAATTCAAGCCAAAAAACTAAGAAATAAAAAGGGGCCAAAGAAAGAACACACGTCCACCTGCCCTGAACTCCATCCAAAGCCTTAACATAGTAGTCCATGATCTCAATCTTTAAATTGGCTCCTTTTAGAAGCCTCTCCTTAAGGACTATTCAGCGAAAGTTGTGAAATTTAGTGAAAGAGAAAGACGAGGAAGTTGAAAGTCAGGAACCTGATATTAAACTAGTTGCTTGTAACCTTGTAGATGAAGATAAGATATATAAGAAAAGCATGAAAATTGAGAAGGCTTAGAAATGAAGAAGTGAAAGGTTCAAACTTCAAAGACAAATAGCTTAGAATTGGAGAAGAGAATCTTTTGCTGAGTACCAACATCCAAGTTTATGCTGGCTTTGGTTATTTGCCTAATGGATAATGGCATAAGCTCTTGGTCTATGTCTGTTATCAACAATTACTTAACTAACCTTACCTCCTCCATATTTCTTTGCATTGCACTGTCATTTCATTTCCCATTACCAACTATTAATGTTGTATTTATAATGTCCATAACTCTACAACTTGAAATATAGATATCTTTTTCTATAACTAAATATTTATTGAATAAACATTAAGATTAAGTAATAAAGTGAGAGCACATCTATAGTTCAATTTGAGGATTTTCGTGACCAAATATTTGGATTATATTTATTATTAATTATTATATAATAATAGATATTGGTATTTTAATAAATATTTTATTTTTATTTATTCTTATAGTTTTATTCCTTATTTATTATTTATCGATTTTATAGTAGTTTAATATCGATTATACCTTTAAATCTTAAACATTTCCTTTAACTAGTTCAATATCTAGTTCAATTTTCAAAACATTGATTCATATGTACTATATAAGCTGGCTTTTGAATTTTATCTTTAAGAGGGACGAGAATTATCCGAGAGTTGGATGACCATTGATTTTGTAGGATTGTTGATTGCAGATACTTAGGTATGCTATTCTTCTTTTATAACATACCATGAAAATACTTGGATTAAACATATCATAAGTATAAAATATTAGCATAATTTTAAAATATTAATTCTTGAAAGTTCTTCAACTAATTATCAACTTTTAATGAAGGATTATTGAGTGAATTTTTGATATTTGATGTGGCATTAAATTTTAAATTTTCTTCATTTTTTTCATGGCAAATCTAATACATTCAAAATATTTTAGTCTTCTAATTGAAGGGGACTTCATTTTAATATTAAATGAGTATTAAAAAGCATCAGTAGCCACCTTATGTATGTCTTTCTGTGTTGACATTAATATGTTTGTGTTGAAACTTTGATTCTATATTGTAAAATGACTTCTAACTTTTGACACCTACTATAAAAGGTTGCTTTCCTCGACAAAGATGCTATAGCCTATAAGTTTGAAGTCCCTAAATGAAATCCCACTATGTTAAATAGAATTTGCATTTTACCTTTTCATTAAAATAGTTTATACTTTCTACATAAAAATTCACCTTATTTTAAGATAATTTTTTGAAACGTTAGAAAAGATGAGGCACACAAAGAGGAAAAGAAAATAGCTAACTTGCTTCATAATTTTTAATTGCATACTAGTGTTGTTAAAATAGTTATTAAATAGTACTACGACTCATACGATGGTGACACATGTTTCATTCATAGTCGTTTTGTTATAATCATTACAGCTGTAGTGCATTTTTCATCTTAATTACTATAGTTAATTCTTCAACATCATTTTCTTCCTCTTCTCACTCTTCCACTTCATTCTTCGGTGTTGTTCTCCTTCTTCTTTTTATCTATTTCGTACTATGGTTATTATCATAACATCCCCTTCCCCTTCAAAAATCATTTTAAAATCTCTTTTGTAATTCGAACATTGATTCCCACACAACCCTTTCTTTAGTTTCTCCTTTCCATTACACTAGCACTTGTGTTATGACATAATTATGATGTTTAATCATCCTTCTTCCCCATATTGCTTCAAGTACATTCTCGACGTTGGTTAGTGACAGTGGTAGTTATGAAAAATGTAGCGTTCTCTCATAGATTAATTTCTTTAGCTGAGAAACATGGAAGGTTAGGTGAATTATGGATTCTTTACAAAGTTATAACGTGTATATCACCTTGTTGATCTTAATTGTGATTTGATATGGACCATAATATAACAGAGCTAGTTTTTGGTTTATGCTTCTTTGTATGAAATGTTGTCTGTATGGATGAAGCTTAATAAAAACCTATTATCTCATTTCAAATTCTCTCTTTGTTCTCTTTTTATCTGCATGCTACTTCATCCTCTATTGTGCTCTGTCTAAGTGAAATTTCACTATTAGAAGTGTTGCCTCTTGATCCTATAGTGAACTTCAAAATCATACCCTATCAACTTTGCCAACCAATTATATAAGAATGGCATTAAAATCCTTTGCTCAAATAGATATTTCAAACTTTTGTGATTTGTTAATACTACGAAAAAAATGTCCATTTAAGGAATGATGCCATTGCTTTACAACCTTAATGATGGCTAAAAACTCCTTTTCATAAGTTGAGAGACCTTAGTGTTTAGGTGTCAACGCTTTGCTGAGGAAAGTTATGGGATGTCTGTCTTGTTAGAGTACTACCCCAATTCCTCTTTCAGAAGCATCTACTTCCACTATGAAAGGTCATCAAAGTCTAGTAACGTGAGGATAGGAATTGTTACTAGCATCTGTTTAAGCTTCTCGAATACTTAAAGTTGTTCTTCTTGACATTCCCACTTCCCAGCTACTGATTTGTTTAACATTGTGTTAAGAGGTTTTACTATTATCTCATTGTGCTTAATAAAGCATCTGTAATACCTTGGCAACCCGAAAAAACCTTTTAGCCCTTTTAATGTTTATAGTGGTGGTCATTATTAGACCATTTGAATCTTTTTAACAATCATAGATACCCCTTCATCGAAGATGGAATGTCCCAAATATTCAATTTGTTTAGCCCCAAAAACATATTTGCTCCTATTGCAAAAATGTTATTAATGCTTTAAAAGATATAGGATATGCCGCAAATGATCCAGGTGTTGCACAAAATTGTTGCTATAAGCTAGAAGATCATAGAAGAAAACCAACATAACTTTTTGCAAATTTGATCTGAAGTTCTCATTCGTGAGGCTTTGGAAGGTCAAAGGTGCACTTGTTGTTAGGAAATTGGGTTGGAATCAAATCCCAATCACAGTGGAATAATTAAGAAACTTTTTCATATTTTGATTTCCCAAAAAAATAAGATCTCTTTAATTCTATAAAATGATTAACACATAAATTATAACAAAGCATGAATCGTAATTCATACCTTATTCTGACCCTTGATCTTTGTCTTGATGTATTCCTCGAACTATTTCTGAAATCGATCCATCTCAACCACTATATTCGTACAAGTATCCAGCCTCTAACTGTATCCACAGAATGAGATAAGAGAAATCTGTAACTCTTACAGAGAGGGTTAAGCAAGAAGTACTAGCGTTATTAGTGCTTAAGCCTATTTATAATAAGTTTTGGACATTTTAGTAATTTAATTTAAATTAAATTCTAATTTCAATTAAACTTTAATTAGAATTACAAATAATTCTAATTAAATACCAATTATACCCAAATAAGAGCCAATATCTCATATTGATCTGTATTTATAAAATATCTCATATTTAATTATAAAGTTTCTCAAACTTTACAATCAAGTTAAACTTGATTAAAACATCTTCTCTCTTCAACTCATTCATTATGTGAGACTTATTAGGTTCCCAATTACATTAGTAATGATTATAAATTATAATTAGAATTCATAATTAGAATTAGAATTAGAATTAGATAAATTAAAAAATTAATTTATCTTTAATTTTCCAATTAAAAAATTTATAATCATAGATCAAGATTGACATTTAGCAATACACCATGACCACCCAAATATTTAGAAATGTCAAAGTAGTATTGACTAAACTTTCCATGCATGATTTTGCCGTATAATTCAATTCTTTCATCATATAATGTTTCGATTAATTAAACATAAAGCATAGAATTAATATTTACTCTATTTTTAGTCCAATCATATTAGTTATCTGTCATTAGCTATTGATTCAATTAATGGTATTTGTAAACTATTTACAAAGTATCATTCCACCTTGACCAAGGATGTCTCAAATCAATACTAATCAAGAGCAACGAAACATTCTCCCTAATTATTTTAGGGGGATAAATCATTGATTACACAACTACCTCTATATAGTTCATGCTGCATTCAATGACTACCAATTGATCGACCCATGATTAAATAGGTCTTAACTTGTATCAAAACATAGCAATCCCTATACAAGATAACTTTGGTGATCTCAAGTTAAAAGATTACTTTTACAATCATCACAATGAGAATTTCATAGTCACATAAGTAATTTTCAAATGGATTGCTCATATTGGATTTGTTCGATGAACTTGCTCTCTAACAAGCACCAATACGTTTGTTTAAGTATCTCCATATTTTAGCCTACGAGATTTTGTACATAAGGAAAAACATAATATGTAATAGTCTTTTTGCTTTCTATTAAAGTCCAATCTTAATAGAACAATAAGTAAGAACAATTTAGGATAATACATAAATACAATATAAATCTCATAATTATAATCTCATTATAATTTCATTTGTAATGTACAATTATCCCATAGACTTTATCATATACATCTAAACTTGTACAAGGTAAAGAATGTCTTTAAGTTATTTTGGCCTTAAACTACAACCAGAGTCATTGGTTATATGGCTTAAACCAACATTTGTGAGTCCAAAAGTCATCACCAAAAACTCAAAATGTCCTCGTGCGTTCTTAATGTTGTTTTTGGGATGTCTTCTTCCCTCATCCTGACTTCTTAATCTTAGATTTAGTTTTAGAGTACCAGCTAAACTCTTTAACTCCTCTAACAATTCTTCAATCAATGGGATGGGGAATTTGCTTTCTACTGTGTTTATTTAATTCTATATAGTCTATGCACATCCTTCATATGTTGTCTTTCGTTTTTAACCATAATCACCAGTGATGCATTGGGCGTAACACTCGTCGAGGTAAATCCTTGTTCCAACAACTCCTGCAAAGACCATTTAGGAGCATCTTTTTTCTCTCCTCAATGCCTACAAGGTCATATGTTTATAATTTCTACTCCTTATTTGAGAGCAATACTGTGGTCGTGAGTTCTTTTTGGAGGCAACTGCCTTGGTTCCTAGAACACCTAACCAAATTTCCAAGTAGCCCCTCCAATTCACCTCTGGTATTTGTTTTATCCTCCAGCAATAGTTGTTACATGTGGAACGCAACTAGATATGTTAAACGTAACGTAAACAGTGCACTCTTACTGGAATTTGATATCAGTTTATGAAGGCCCTTACCTGATATTTCTCTCACTCCTTTTTTTTGGGTTGCCTGTCAACTTCACTATTCAGCCCTCCTATTGAAACTCCATGGTAAGCTTCTTGAAATTGCATAGCACACAATCAAGTGTCACTAGAACCATGTCACATTCCCCCCAATTTGATGATAAGGACGTAGGTGGTAAATTGTAATCCTTGCAATTTCAAAGTAAAGTTCGTGCATATTTGATTATAGTTTAGTTTTAAGCCCCCTCCCACCGTGATGTTTAAATGTGGTATTTCTACCACTTCTATATTTCCTCCCACCTTGACGTTTAAATGTGGCATTTCTACCACTTCTATATTTCCTTTCTTTATAAGCTTCTCGTCTTGCAAGTTACGAGTTCTTCCGCTATTGATGAGGATACGAAAGGGTTTCTTTTGGTGACTACCCACTACTGTCATCTGTTTAAACTCCCCTTGATCCCTTAGACCCCACATCGCTTCCAGGGATACCTTAGGACTAACTGGTGCCCCTTCTTCCTGCTATTCGTTGGTTTCTTCCCTTTCCATTGTTTCTTCCTCCTCTTCCATGTACAACTGAAACTATCTTTTCTTACATTTGTGCCCTGGAGTATACTTCTCATCACACCAAAAACACAACCCTCTTGCTTCTCGTCAAATTCTCTGCTGTTCATTGCTTTTATGCCCCCGCTAATTTCTGTTATAGATGGGCTTGATAACGTTCACTTGGTTTGTTGGTGTAGGAAGTAATCCTGCCTCTGGGTTGTTTCTAATGGGAATGACTGTTTGTTTCATACCATTCTACGTAGAAGGAGCACCTTTGCCCCGACAATTTCACTCCTTTTTCAAAGTAAGCTGGCGACTACTATTGTTTATTGTTTCCTAGCGTGTAAGCGTGCCTGAGTGTTTGGAATCCATCATCTTGACCATGAGCTCCAGCTCTGGGTTAAGACCCTTTAGGAAACAACCCTATCAAGTAGGTTTCTGGAAGTGTCAATTTGTTCGAATATTTTTTGAACCGAGCACAGTATTCTAGCACTGATCCTTTTGATAAGGATACCACAATCAATGCACGAGATACGGATCAATCTCCATCATGAATTATAATCCTGTAATTATGTTTGTATAATCTTCTCGTATATCAACGCCAAAATTATAGGAGTGCCAACAGGAGCCTTGTAATATGTCTATATATTTTACTATCAACAGTAATGCAAATCATCATTCACTGTCATCTCATACCTTCCTGTTTCAGTTCCTTCAGGTCACCTATTAGGTCTTCAAAGATTTATTCGTAGAATCTGTCTCAGTGCTGTCAGAAATTCTTCCCATCTTAGCGCCTCTCCTCCGTTTCTGTTCTTGGTCATCAACTCCTTTTGTGTTCTCTACCGCCAAGGTCGTCTGCTCTGATACTAGACAGTGAACGAACAAACAACGAGGCAGAGATAATAGCTAATTTGCATCAAAATTTTTCGTTGCCTGGTACAATTGTTACAACGGCTATTAATCAGCCTTAGGACCCAGACGATGACAACACGTGTTTCATTCATGGTTGGTTTGTTATATCCCCCATAGATGCTGCACTTCGACGTCGTTTTCTTGCTCCTTTCTGTCTGTTACATACTATGGTTATGATTCATAACACCCTATCTACCTATATATAAAGTTAAAGTTTAATTTCAACAAATTATTCGCAGAAATAATAAGTGAAATGTATAGAATCATGCCTAGTAGATCAAACAATCGGTTGTCCTCGTCAAATTAAGTCTGCGAGTTGCGTGCAGAAATGATGTTGGTTACCAAGAAACAGTATTAACCATTTTTTGAGCGATTGGTATGACATGCAAAAACAAGTTAAACCCAGGGTCTGCATAAAGATTCTTGTGTTCCATCACCAGTTGACAGCAAAAACACATAGTTCCTTTATTTTACCATCCAAAAGGTCACTAAACGACTAGGCGAAAGATGCCATGCCAAGGATCTTCACCTATTGAAAGAGTTTTTTTTAGTAGCAGCATGACAGTCATCGAAGTGACCAGTGCATGTGCAAAGTGGACGAGTCATAAGCCCTTGAGTGCTCAAGTTCCATGTATTGCCTCCTATTCTGTTGAGACAATTGTAGCTCACTGGAGAAGTGGTTGCTTAGAGGCTGTGAGATATGAGCCAATCCTAGATCAGGACGCAGATCGAGTGAACTACTACTAACTTCATTGCCCTTGAAACACCAAGAGGAGTTTGGATACTGATTCACTGCAGAAACATGCGGGGCTGTTGATTGAACCATTCCGGCATTGACCAAATTGTTGACCCCAAGTCCTGTTGTTTGGTTAGTGGGGCCCCATGGTTGATTTGACAGAAGAGAGAGAGCACAGGTCGAGTCAGTAACATCGACTCCTGTGAAGCATTCTCCCGAAGGAATTCCAGAACTGGAGAAGCCAGTCCCAGCTGCAGAACCCTGCAGGTAAATGCTAGTTGGAGGATTCTGGGAGCTATTCTGCCACGGTTGGGTAACGGACCTTCCCATACCAGTGCCCTGACTCCCATGTACCCGTTGAGAAGATCTTGCAGTTGGCCATCCATCCCTCCCACTAAGCCTTGGGTATGCAGTGAAGTCCAGAACAATACCTCCAACCCTACTATTGTTATCTGTCACACAATTACACAAGACATAATACGTAGCACTATTAAGACAGCAAACATGACATCCAAATTTCATATATTTACCAAAAACAGTAGATCGACCAAAGCGGGATGACAACACTGATCCAGCCGGGGGCTTCCTTCGTCGTTCGTTATGGCCAGCAAGACGCCTACGGCAACTTCGTTTTCCTTGGTCAAATTCAGGAAGCTGATGAAATCTGTGAACAGAGAAACAAGTTATTGGCAGTTCCAGAGAGGCATAGCATCAGTTTCATCTATTTGAGTAGAGAAGGAAGAAAAAGAGAAAACTAGGATCTAATTACACTCATGTTTTTTTCACAATGTCTATAAACTGCGCTCTATAAAGTAAAAGAATTAGTGGTCCCCATGAGTTGTCACCATGTTGGTATGTGTAAAATTTGCAGGGAAAAAGTATGGCTAGTTTACAAAGCAAATGCCAAGTCAAGAAGGATAATCATTGCAAGAATAGATCAATCAATAAACCAGATTGACGTCTCAATTTTTGCGCAACCATGGTCTTCTTGTCTATTGCAGCCCTCAAACGATCATGATCCATCAAATATAAACACATAAGAAATATATTACAAACTAAAACTTTGACACTATGTCATGTGTTACTAGATCTAAATCATGAAACTAAAATTTAGGATTTTGAAACCGGGTCATGCATTACTAGATCTAAACCATAACAAGAAATAACATATTTAAATGTACACGGGTATCTGATATAGTCCCAATTCTGAATGAAATGAACAGAGCTATATCCAGCCACAGAAATTAGCTTCGCCAACAACTTCATCTTTAGAACATGGAAACAAGTTGTCAGAAGCTGAAGCATGTTTTCCCTCAACCAAGTAAGTTGAGCAAATAGAACGCAGCACTATCCTGCTTGCCAGAACAGGCCAAAGAATGGAAACAACAAATAAACAAAACTTTCTAACAGAAAACCTAATTATAGGATTACATGAATACGTTTTCATACCAATATTTGCATTGTTTATGTTAGTTTTAACATAATGATTAATCTTATGAGGTGACAACCAATTCCTAAACAAATTTCATACAAGTTCTTAGCTGCAACGCCATCAAGTAACTGTAATTGAAGGAAGCTCATCAGTTCCATTAACAGTTTGGAAAAGCTCCAGAAAGCTGCTTACTAAAACTCAGTTTCCCTAAAATATTTTCAGACAAACAGTTAATCATTCAACAGCCAATGTTATAATAGAAAAATGTCAAAACATTAAAAATCTATTTTTTTAAAGATCCACCTTGTTCTTATAATTTGTCAAATCAATTTGTTTAAGAACCAGGGCCTTCATATACCATAGCATGGCTGCACTGGAGAAACATGGTAGTAGTTGCCTCACAAGGATTATCAAGGGCTAAAAGTGGCTACTAGTTCGCTCTCTTTCCATCCATAGTGGATGTCTATCTCTAGCTTAAAGTCCAAAAGATAGCTAATTTTTTATTCACATAGGCCACTCAATGAAATAAGACATTGAACTCCCTAAAACACATACAACTGAGAGTGTTTGCTTAGCCATAAAATTTAGAAATCAATTTCAACCAATTATCCACTATAAAGGACTCCAAAGTACATTAAACTAAAAATGAAAGAATTGCGGGCTCTCTCTTCTTATGACAAAGAGATCTCAGCACAAAAACTGAGATGTAGGTTTACCCCTTGCTTTATGATTCAATAGACCCGATGGAAATGGTAGAGCTACCTTCACTAAGTAAAATTTCAACGCCATAAATGAACAATTCAATGATTTTAGCTTGATTTCCTTCATACTTCATCATGAGAATCAAGGTCATCTTGTAAGCATCAAGTAGAAGGTACACTATATACAACAAAAACCATCAAATGAAACAAATCAATTACTTTGAAACTAGAATTTGTGTTAAAAGCCCTTAACCTGGCTCTTGCAGGCATACAGAATTACCTAACAATCAAGAATCTCAAAGTAGCATTCCAGTAGTTTTCCTACCATGAACAAATCACATTAAGACTTTACAGGGATATATCTAGATTGGTCCAAAAGCATCTTATGATCAGATACAACCTAAACAAACTCGACACTGAGATCTCATCCACATTAAGAATAGACCAAAAGCAAGCACGACTAAAAATCATTTAAATCGTGTTTTGATTCTATTTAAGGAATAAAACTACGATACCACCATTAAAGGGTGGTAGTATCATGGATAGAGAGCTCATTCAATCTCATGGTTTTGAAAAGTTCCTCATAATTTCGTGATAATTAAACGTGACAGCACTTATTCATGCACGAAATTCCAATAGAGAATCATGTCTCCCAGGTCCCAAAAAAAAAATTTTCCTTCCTATCTTTCTCTTTTTTTTTTTCCCTTTTATTCCTCGACTATACATGTGGGAGACCATCTCTTGCGGCAAACTCCTTAAGCCATATTTTGAAGCACTAGATTCATGCACAAGAGTGAAGAACAAGGAGACACTCCAAGTTAGCACTGACATCAACATCAAGAACATAACATATTGGATTACTGCAGAAGAAAAAAAAGAAAATGCAGACTCGTCGTTGTTTATCACACCTGTAGGTCTGCCAATGGCATGGTTCCGGTAACAAAAGAATTTGAAAAGCTCCAAAAATCCAGATTTTTTTAGACAGAAAGTACAACTACAAATATCTAGAAACAAAGTAACATGCCATAGACAAAATTAAATAGAGGTGAAAACGAGCTCTAAACGATAGATTTGGGGATAATTAATTTGTTTTAGCACAAAATCAACAATGTCAAAACCGTTTTCTAGTGAGCCTCCATTTAGGTACCTTTCCAAACGATAGACTTGACTTACCGCCATTACAAACAAAAAACAACAATATAAAACAAAGTCCAATAAACGACAGATGAAACATATATATTCCTAAAACATTCCTACCCAACACGCTGCGGTAACAATCCAAAAACCAATCAGCACAAGCGACATAACAAACAATAGACTGAAGGCACCAAAAACAAACAAAACACACCTAATTTAAGGACACTGAAAGCTAACTAATAAACTCGTATATACACACAGATTACTTCAACAGCATCCATAACCGGCACTTAGAAGATTAAACAAATTGAATCAAATTCAGCTTAGTCGCATACCTCTTCCAATCTCTGTGAAAGAAACATAAACTGAAACAATCACTAACAAAGGTAACGAGAAGGCATTAGTTTACATAAAATACGTAAACCCCAGTGCTATCCCCAGAATAAAAAGCAATCTAAACGCTGCAGCTAGCGTCTAAAATTGGAAAGAATAAAGTTACTAAAACTAGAAAACAAAACAACTAACAAAGAATAAAACAAGTAGCAGAACTGTAGTAGTATGAAGAAGCGACCTGCTACACTGTTGACAAAATCTTTGTTCCAAGCCAGCAACAACGACTTTAGGAGACTTGGAGTGCATACCACAAACTTTGTGCCTTGAATAGTAAGCCTTAGCATCACTTAGATCCACTTTGCATCCCTCAACTTGACACCTCGGTGGTTGCTGCTGGCTGCCCTGAAGCCGCCTCGCCGGAGCAGAACCGGACGATGAACAGGCTGCAGACTTGGCCGGAGTGCCAAAACCCGCATCCTTAAAGTAGATTTTTTTTCCAAATTTGAGGCCGTTCACTGACTCGTTCGGTGGAGAGGGAGCATTTGAGCTGCCAGAATCTACCAAAGAGCCAGAACCCATTTCCATAAATGGTGCCTACAGTTCATTCATGGCAAGTTTTGTGTGGGTCATTCGGAGACTCTGCCAAAGCTTGGGTTTTTGCGACTGTGAAAGAGAAGAAGAAAAAGAAAGTACAGATTTTGGTGGAGAGAAAGAGGCGAGTTAGTATAGAGAGAAGAAACGAGTTAAAAGTAGAAAAAAGCAGACACCTGACACTGGCCCATGCCAGCGATAGGGGGTCTACAAAAACAGACTGACGAATTAATCAGGAACCATACCCTCTCTCTCTCTCTCTCAAGTTAAAAACAAAATACAGACATGGAGAGAGTGAAAGAAAGAGACAGAACGTCCAGAGCTCGGAGACAGAGGTGGGGTACTATTTCGAGGAAGTTATAGGAAGAGCCTTTCTTGCCTCTGGGGGAGTTAGTGACATGGCAAAAACTACACTCATTTCACTCTTTAAGCTTACTTTAATCAAGTGCCGAGAACTTGTGATTAACACGAGTTTGAGACGTGTCCTATAGCTGAGTTTTAAGTGGTACAAATTTGTGTTTTATACGGTAAAGTTGTTTTTCCAACGGGAACATTGTATCTGTTGCTGTACACACCTTAGGGGGTGTTTCTTCCACGGTACCAAAGAAGGGGTACATGTATAAAATAAAAATTGATGTTTAACACGAAGTTATTATTGAAGATTTAAAAGTTTTATTCTTTTTTCGAGTAATCCTTTATTTTTCTCATAATTAAAAAGAATAGAAGTGATTGGTATTTTTAATTTTTTATATATAAAAAATAAATAGATAAAAGTATAATTACGAACCAAATAATTTTATAAATAAAGCTTTAATTTTAATAATCAAATTTACGGTAAAATTAATTAAATAATTATTACACTATAACTAGTTAAAATATTGTATTAAATAGTTAATTAAAATATAATTATTAATTAATTAAAATATTATAATTAATTAATTAATTAAAATATTATTATTTTTTATTACATTACATTATATTTAATTAAAATATTATTATTAATTAAAATATAACTATTCATTAATTAAAATATTGTAATT
>JAOSBN010000004.1:30814631-30829716 GCA_027563595.1 Erythroxylum suave | reverse complement strand
ATATCAATATGGACTATTTTGTAAATTTTAAAAATTTTAGGGACTATTTTATAAATTTTAAAAATTACCCGAAATGGTATCCGGTACTGACCGATACCGATACAGTTCCGTTCTAGAACTCAATCCGATATTAAATTCGGTACGGTATTCATAACATTGGTTCAGACTGAAGACTGAACCCACTTCAAGACTCCAGAAGTAAACAAACATTGTGCATGAAGGGCATTATCGTTCATTCACGTATATAGAAGTGACAGGCTTGATAATCAGTTCAGAAAGGCGCATTCAAATCTCTGTTCATCTGAACTTTGCTGCAAAGAAAGCTGTGAGATGTGACCCTTTTGGGACTAGTGGTGGTGTTGGCCAATGTGACGCATAATGATTAGGTTTATTAACTTTTGGTTTTCCCAATTTCTTCCGGGTTGGATATGCAGCCCATCAGCTCTCTGAATTTGGTTGGCTTCTTTCCATTTTCAGGGTAAGTAAAGTCAGTGGCTTTCACTTTTCACTGTTAGAAAAAGTAGCGACTTCAGTTGCTAGACTAGTGACCTATGAAAGTACTAAATAAGGGTTCTACAGTTCACAAAGCAGGTTCTGCTTCGGTTATAGTTGTTAGATTCGGTAAGCATTAGTTGCCACCTGGGTTAGATTTTGTCTTTTTCCTTTGTTTATCTCCTGCCAACCCCACCGCCACCGCCACCACCACCAATCTTTCTTTAGTTTCAAAGCTTTATCCTCTTCGTTGTAGTTTTCTTAGGTGAACCATTGTTGATTCTCTTAATCATAGTAGTCATGCCCCACTTGGCTACTTGCATCAAAGTTTTTTAATTTATGTTATCTGCTAATTAATAAATTATTAAGAATTAGGAAGAGATTGAAAGTTATGCGTAACAGAATAAATATAAATTTTTTATTTAATTTCTCAAAAAGTAAAGTTACTTTATGGTAACTTAAATTTTTTTCCTGAAATTCCTTTTAAAATAATCTCAAAACTAGTCCATCTTAACTATTGTAGCCGCATATATGTTTGACATCTAACAATATTCACATAAATAAGTTGAGAAAACTTTAAAAATAATAAAGAAATAGTTGGTAAGAAATGTTAACTATTTTAGAATTTAAGCCTATTTATACTAGAGGTTAAACCTTTTTAGTAATCTAATTGAAATATAATTATAATTTTAATTAAACATCAATTAGAATTTAAATACCAATAAAGTCCAAATAAAATATAATATCTGATATTGGTCATTATTTATCAAATATTTTACATTAGATCTTAAATTTTTTCAAGTTTTACGATCAAGTCAATTTGATTAACTTATCTTTTTTCTCATCAACCATTCTTTATATATTACTTATTATGTTCCTAAATATGTTGATAATGTATATAAATTATAACCTAAATTGTATTTAGTTGTAGATAATCAAATACCTTTAATTTGTCTTTAATTTTCTAACTAAAAATATATTAATTGTAAAAAAACTCAAATTTACTCAATTTTGTAATATTGGCTTTAAATTAAAAAATGACTCTAAAATGCTTCAAATTTCAATTTTTAGTAAAAATAGCCTAACGTTAAGTTTTTCGGTAATGTGGATGAATTTGCGAGTCACATCAAATTAATAACATTGCCATTTCACTGTAACATATTGTATTTGTGCCACATATGAATTTTATTATTTAATAAATTAAAATTATATAAGATCTAAAATGATTGTACAATCATTTGTATCTTTGGCTTTATAATTATTTTAAGGTTTTTGATAATTTAATTTATTAAATAACAAAATACATAAGTAGGAAAATTACATTATATGGAAGATTCTAGGCAAAGAAGGTCTTATTAGGCTAGCCAAGCTTTTGTTTAATGTGATCCTTAAGTCCACCAAAATGTCCAATGAGTGAAAACTTAGTATGCTAATTCCTCTGTATAAGAGCAAAGGGGACATCCAAAGTTGTAACAAGTATAGGAGCATCAAACTACTTAGCCACATCATGAAATTATGAGAGAAGGTGATTGAGAAGAGAGTAAGAAATAATACTCCTATCTTAGAGAACCACTTTGACTTCATTCGAGGAAGGGCCAAGACAAAAGCTTTACATCTTCTCAGAAAATTAATGAAATATTATAGGGACAGACAGTGCAACCGACATATAGTTTTCATTGATTTAGAGAAAGTGCATGACAGGGTGCTTAAGGAAATCATGTGGAGTTATTTAGAAATTAAGGGAGCTCCTATGACCTGTATACGAGTTACTAAGGCTATGTGTAAAGGTTTTTAAATCAGAGCAAGGACTATATAAGAAGATACAAGACATTTTTTTAGTAGATATTGAGCTATACCAAGGCTCCTCATTGAGCCCCTTTTTGATGGTAACAGTAATGAATGAGCTCACTAAGATTATTGAAGGGGATATGCCTTGGTGTATATTGTTCGCTAATGACATTATTTTAGTGGATGAGACAAAAGAGTGAGTCCACGTCGATTTAGCAATTTAGAAGGATGCCTTGAAGTTAAAGGGCTTTAAATTGAGCATGGCTAAGACTAAATACCTAGAGTGTAACTTTTCAGGCCATAGGGAGACTTTCAATACCGAGCTAAAGATTGATTTAGAAGTTGAAAAAGTATTTTAAGTATCTAAGATCTGTCATCCAAAACAATAGAGAGATAAATGAAGACTTAGTTGATCGTATTAGATCATGGTGGCTTAAATGGAGAAGTGCATTAGAAGTTTTATATAATAAGAATAAACCACTCAAGTTCAAAGGTAAAATCTATTGTTTAGAGATTAGGCCGGTCATGCTCTATGGGGCGGAGTGTTGGTCCGTCAAACATGTACATGTTATAAGCTAATAGTGACAGAGATGAGGATATTCCGTTAGATGTGCAACCTTACTGAAAGAGATAAGGTTAAGAATGTAATGATAAGTGACAAATTAAAAGTGACTAATACAAATGAAAAATTAAGAGAAACAAGAATTAAGTAGATTGGACATGTTATAAAAAGACACCCTAAAGGTCCAGTAAGAAGATACGAGAAGATTGTACTTAAAAAATGTAATAAAAAAAAGGAATGCTTTAGAAGAACTGAGGGAGGTGATCAAGAATGATATGACTTTGTTGGAACTTACTGAAAACATGGTCCTCAACAAAAAACTTTAGTGTACTAAAATACGGATAAAGGATATCACATAGAGATGTCCTTCTTGGATAAAGGATATCACATAAAGCCGTCCTTCTTTCTTATAGGTCTTTTGAATATTTTCCTTCAAGTTTTATGTCTTGTATTTAGCCTAAATATTTAATGCGTAGAACTTTCCTCAAAGTTATTTAGCCAAAACCTTTTTTCCACTTAGCCTAAATATTTTCTTGTAATGACATATTTGAATTATTTATTTACTTGTTGAGTATTTATTTACTTATTTTTATTTTCTACCTTGTTTTGTATTTATTGTATTGTTTATTTTATTATTTATTTATTTATTATTATTATTATGGTTATTATTATTATTATTATTATTATTATTATTATTATTATTATTATTATCTCTTTTATGTTTTTTTTTCATGTGGGTCCATCGAAATCACTCTCTCTACCACTACTAAACCTTTTCAGACCCTACATATCAGTAGAAATTTCACTGAGATGTTGTTTGGAAGCCACGTGGCAAAAATACTAATATGACATGATTCATCACATTATCACATTAACTAAAAGCTTAATGTTAAGCTATTTTTGCTACAATTTATATGTGGCACAAATACAATATGTGGTAGCATTTATATTAACAAAAAACTTAACATCAGACTAAAATTTGAAAGTTGGAACATTTTAACGTTACTTTTTAATGTTCGAGCTAGTATTACAAATTTAAATAAAACATTTATTTATAAGTAACCTTTAAATAATTTTCATATATAGATCAAAATTAAAGTATAGCAATGTATCATAACAACCTAAATATTAAGAATATTAAATTAATTTTATCTCACCTTTCCATACATAAGTTTTCGCATAACTACCCTTTTAACAAATAATATATAATTAATGTCTCCTTTATTTAAATCCAATCATATTAGCTATCCACTACTAATAATTAGAGATCTCAAGTCAAAGAAATCATTTTATAGAAGCATTACAATGAGAATTTATATAAACACATAAATAATGATCCAAATAAAATTCTCATATAAGATTAGTTTAATAAACTTATCCTCTAATAAGCATCATGCGTTTATTTAGGTATCTTCTTGCTTTAGACTATAAAATCAATTGCTTCCTTTTTAAGGAAGAAATACAATGTGTGGTACCCTTTTTAGACTCTATTAATGTTTAATTTCAATAGAATAATGATTAAAAACAATTAAAAGATAACACATAAATATAATATAAATTTCATCATAATTTTATTTGTAATGTATATTTATCTCATATGTTTTACTCTATACATATGAATATGTATAAGGTAAAAAAAAATCTTTATTATATCACAAAACTACAAGTAACCCATTAGTTGTAAGATATAAAACAAGATAAACATGATAAGTCTTGTACTTTATAATTTAACCGACAATCCTGAACTATACATGATCTGTTAAATACAATACATCCATAAATAATTAGTTAAGTACATAATTTTTTTCATTTTTATTACATCGAAGAAGATAATAGTTTACATTATTCTTGGTTGGACTTTATGGATTATTAATTAAAAGTCTTTCCGTTACTTTGAAATAACTTTTGCATCATACGGTTTTTACATTTATGAATGAAACAATATATTGATTTATTAAAATTCTAAATAAAAATCAAATGTAGAACATAACATGCTCTTAACTATATTTGTAGGTAGTTTTGAGTTGATATTACAAGCATTATATTAGTTTTTCTATATTAAACTACCCTAATTTTATTATACTGTATTAATTCATTTTTATTAATACATTAAAAAGAATAAAATAGCTTAATTTTATCTAACATAAAGTAAACTCTTATCCTATTAAATGTGGCAAATCTCTATTGAATTTGTTGTTCAAATTAACTTTGTGAACTTTTAACCTATTAAATAGCGCAAATCTCTATTGAATTTATTGTTCAAATTAACTTTATATGCTTATATGACTATACATAGATTCTAAGCTAATTTTTTTTGGAATACAATAAGAAGTATTAACCCTTACATGGAAATAAAAAAAGGACAAGAGTTAAAACTAATCAAAATTATATTTATTTATATAAAGAAGACATTATCATTGTTATAGTAAAAGAATGGGGCAAGGTACTTAAAAATGCAAAAAAAAAAAACAAAATTTCAATAGGAGTTACGAAATTGAGAGGTGATTTTTAATCACACCTGCACCAAAATGAATAAAACTTTTCATAATTCTTTGAAACTATTATTACTTTAATTTATATAATTTAATTAATCATAATCATAATACATATTTATATAAGCCCATGTTATAAAATTTAATTTCTATCTTTTATCTTCTTTTGAAAATCATCATAACTGTACAAATGACCGCCTTTAATAACATTATACAAATTAATTGAAATCATTATCTTAACACAATTTGTCCAACAATGTGTTATTATTAGGTAAATAATTTCATGAGTGTGGAATTATTGTATTAATTCAAAATTTTCAATTTGGGAAAATTTGCAAATATAGTTAATCATTTCATAAGTAATTAACCAACTCAAGAAATGTATTATGCATCTAACATGGGGTTTTTTAGTCTTATGTTAAAATATGGAGCAAATATGCTAAATGGGTTTAGCTTACGTGTTATGGCACACGAGTGTACGATTGCTTATGTTTCCTAGTACACAATCGACAATACGACCATGTTACTGGCTGTGTTAGGTTATGGAAAATGGTGTAAAACATGAGCATGTTTGTATCTGTGTTAATATGATTATCAAGTTAGTATTATAATCATGGTCGTGTTAGTAATTGTGTTCTAGTTGGCACTACATAGACAAGTTAACACGAGACTTCACAAAGAAAATGAACTACTAAAGTCACGAATAAATTGTTTTAAACCTAAATACTTATACACATACATTTTTATTTACAATTGCAAAATTTATGTATTTATGTGATTTTATGTACTAATTCTCATATTTAGCATCTAATCACATATATAAAGTCAAAAATATTTACATGTAGTTACTACTTCCCTTTATTGATTAAATTTTATAGAAATATTAAAGAGATCTTATGGTATTTTACGTATTAAGGCATAGTATTTTTTATGAATAGCCATCATATTGTTTGTACAACCTATGGTATTTTTACACTAATTTGTGGTATTGGCATACTAAATCTAATTTTGAAGTGATTTTTAATAGTTTAATATTATTTGTGCATAAAGGTTTAGTATATATTATGCTTAGGTCTTGGCGAGGTTATATAGAGTTGTGGTACAAGTTATATAGTTATTGTACTAGTATATGATATTCACATATTAAAGATAAGTTCTAACTTATTTGTAAGGAGTGGTATTGTTTGCAATGAGTCATGATTTTGATTGCTAAGAGTTATGGTATTGTTCATATTCTTTTATGATGTTCATATACTAAAACTTAAAAGAAAAGCATTTTCTTTTTATGGATTTTTATTTTCCCTCCTTTATCCATACAAAATATTTGTTGAATTCCCTTTTCCCTCTGGGATATCTTAGTGCTCTATTTTAGTGATATCTTGTGTTCTAGCTTTCTTATCTTGTACACTCTTAAGTTTTTTTTTGGAGATAGAAAATGTTAATTAGTTAATAAATAAGGAAAGTATTACAAGCAAAGTAGTAACTTAGGCGTTTACCTTTTACAATCCTCATATTTATATGTAAGGAGTATAGATTGCTCGAGAGTAAGCATTACATTAAAAGTTCAGAGGATGAGATATTTAGATGTTCAGAGAAGATAGGAAGTTTGCACTGCAATTCTGATTGAGATATTTTAATAACAATAGCTCCGTGATTTCGTTGATGATCTCTAATTTCAGCGAATCTATTGATGAGATTTTGTTTGCAAAATGTATGAAATTCCTTTCTTTCCATAAATGTACATGATTTAGGACATAGGCATAATTTTTCATTGTGGATGTTGAATTAAGGACATTCAAGTATAGATTTGAAGACGACTTTGAGTTCTACAACTTCCATGAAGACTTCGAAGAGAGATTTTGTTGTCTAAAGGGTTACAATTGCACATTTATGTAGCTATCCTGAGAACGTCCTCCCAATGGACATGTATGTCCCTCCAAACGGACATGAACAGAGCTAGAATACTGAAATTCCAGAGAATGTCTGCCCAACGGACATGAAATTTTCCCAACGAACGTTTACGGGCCAATTTCCAGATTTCCCATTTCCATAAGTTATATCTAACACATCTGTGCATATCTTATGATTCCTACTTTAATTTCTCTTCATTCTCACCTCCATTCTAATTCAAAACATCCACAAAACACATCATACAAAATTGTTAATCATAATTACATAAATATAACATCAACCATGTCTATACATTCTTAAATATTTCAGCACATATTCAACTCCATTGTCACCTTCCCTTTATCTATAAACTATCATCCTAATTCTCCTCATTTCGAGACATTATACTATCACTTTCTTTATCTTTTAATTCACTCTACTTCACCTCTATTTCAATTACTAACATCCACATTATAACACACTAAAACAAAACATGTTAATATCCACATTCATCATCATTTTTTGCATATGTTTAACTTCATTTTAGTTCTAACTTATCATTCTAATTTGCCTAATTTCAAGACACCACATTAGCCCTTTCTTTAACGTCAAAATTATTCCAGTTCATCCATATAATAGCTACCCAAAAATTCATGTAACCAAGCATTAAAACAGAACATGAGAACTCCATTTATCTATCAAATTTTCTGCAGTTACTCCACTTCATTTTTCACCTTCATTTCATTCCTAACTATCACCTTAATTCACCTTATTTCAAGAAATCATAGTACTCATTTTCATTAGCTCTAAACTCACTTTAGTTCATTTATAAAACAATAACAGGAATTCATATAATAAACTATGAAAATAGAACATAAATATCCAATTTACAAGTCAGAAATTCTGCACTTCTTGTTACACCATTTTAATGATCTTTTAAGTTCAAACTCATCTCTACAACAACTTATAAAAGGTTAATCATCTTGTATGCAAAAACAAGATATTTATATGCCTATTTCATCACTCATGATTCACACATGTAATTTTTTGATCAATTTATCAATCTCAAATTACTCATCAAATTAGTTTCATTTAATACTACCTATGATGATCAAAGCCAACTTACTTGATAAAGACTCTAAGTTCTTCAAGATCTCACTTAGCCCTAGCTTTCTTCTCTTACACGTTCTTCATCATCCAAGGTGGCAAGGTTGGGTTCTTTGTGAGAAATGTAGGAGAGAGCAAGATGGAAGTAGCAATTGATAGATGAAAGTAAGGTATAATGTTGATGGAAGTTTGGTGAATCAAGAAAATTGTGAAGAAGGAGAATGAAGAAGAGAGTCACGAAGGAGATAAAGAAGATAACAAGTGCAAGACAATAAATTCTCGTCTTTCATTAGTTAAATTTCGTATAAGTTATGTGGTGAGTGGTAGTGACATTTGTCACTGCCACTTGTCACTCTTCCATGGTCCCATTTGGACCCTTTTTAATAACTAGTCTATTTAACTCTAATTTTTAATCCAATTGTCTCTCAAATTTCAATGACACTTGTCAATAATTCCTAAAGTCATTTATCAAAATTTCTATTGCCATTTGACTCTTATTTCTACTACCATAAATTAATTATCTTGCCACTTGACATTCCTCCTAGACCCAAAATACCCAAAATTTTAAAAATTTCACCAAAAAATCTAAATCAATAGTTATACACACCAATTTAATTTTCCATACCTATTAGCCACAATTTATATTGAAATCACATTTATAACTCAATTATACACGAAAAAATGTCAATGAATGCATTTATAATCATTTTACTGCGTGCAATCATCAATTTACTGTGTATGTGTACTAAATGATGAATGAGCATGAAATGCACTTTCTAACTTAATAATTTCTAATATACTATATTCTAGGGTTAGATAATGGGATGTTACAGTTCTCATCTATATAAAGTGGCCTTCCAATGTAGCTAGCTAAAGATTTTAGCCCCTGGGTAGTTCAACACTCGAGGGGTACATTATGAAAGTTTATCCAAAGTGGAAAGCTTTAGATCTTTACAATTTCTAATCTAAAGTTGAGTTGCCAGGTTTGTAAGAAAATTAGTTGATTGCCTAGATGCCATGGACCCTCTTCAAGTATCTTCTAAGCTTCAAAAGATGAGGAGAATGTAAATAGGATGAGATTATCCTCTAAGAGAAGAAAATCTGTTAATGTTTCTCCATATTTTGTTGGCCCATCTTTGTATAATTGGAAAAGTTGGCCATTGGTTGAAGAAGAATCGAACAACTGTGACTCCCAACTATATGCTCCCTCTTTTAGAACCTCAAGATCAGGGTATACAATGAGTTTATCATCCATTTCTAGTGGTATTTTAAAAGATAAGTTTGAAGTGGGGTGGTCTCCAACCACCTGTTTCCAAGTTTTTTTAAGAAGAGGAGTAGCACGGTATAGAGAAGATGATTCTAGTGTGTGGGTGAGGGATGGAAAAGGTGTAAATTTAGAGATGTTTTGGGAGTCTGTGTTGAACATCATTATGGGGTAGGCTTAGAATAGAAAAGAATAGCTTTTTGGAATGAGGGACAAACAAAAGGTGGTTAAGAAATGGTAAAGAAAGGCTGGAGGGAGAGTGTGAACTGGTGGAAAGGACTATAATGCCCATAATATCTAGGAACTAAAAGCAAGGCAATGACAAAAATGCAAGGGAGGACGAAGATGAAGAAGTACTGGAGGTGAAAAAGAAATCAAGGAGAGAATGAAAGGGAAGCGATCATACCTAACTACACGTAGAGAGAGGGAGGAGAAACCCTCTCTAACCCATGACTTAATATGTAGTTGGTGGAGCTGTTGGGATTGTCAACCTCAAGACACCCTTAAAACTACTCAATTGGATTGTCCATTTTTAAGTTTGTAGTAAAGTCCTATTGAATTTTCATTGTGTTATCCATAGAGTGAAAAATGCCTATTATCCAAATAGTTGACAATGATGGGCTAGATAAACGTGAATAGATATTACCTAAAGTAAGAGATGGAATATTTTTTGGGTATATTCCTGTTTATTGATTTTATAATATACCACAAGAATACCAGTCGTATATTGTAGTACAATTGATATCAATCCCACAAGGATTTGATATAGTTACCTAACAATTTGAATTATGCTTTGTTTAAGGTAAAAAAAAGATTGAATTAACTGCAAATTAAAGTAAACGAAAAAAACTTGATGAATGAACAAGTGAAAGATAACAATGAAATTTAAGATACTCAATAGTGGAAACTTAGGAATTTTCTATCATTTCTTTGTCTTCTTTTCACCATGTGAATTTAACTATGCTTGTTTCTAGATATCCAAAGGTTTTGATTATCCTTTCTCGAGATCTAATTAAGTAATCTCAACTGAAATAGATAAAAGTTGAGTTATAATCTATCGATTTCTCAAAACTACTCCTAACTACTCAATTGGATTTGAAGCAATGCTAAGGATGATTAACTTACAATTAAGATCTCTTTTCAATTACTTATTGACTAGATATTTGTAAGTTTATTAAGGTTCTAACCCTCATTGTGTAATTTAACATAAATATCCTGATTCAATCTCTCGATTCAAATTAAGTATAAGCACAAAAAATATCATAAAAGTAGTAATATATTGAATTCAACAACGTAAAAATTATACAAAACAATCATAATCATGTTCAAAACACAACTATTCAGATTTAGTATACAAGGCAATGAAATAGCAATTTGAAGCCTTAATATATAAAATTTGGAAAGTTAGAGTTGATCTTGATGTTTCCACATTTAATCTTCTTTTTTATAATGTGTAACCTCATTTTTTTGGCATTTCCCTCCCTTTTTGGTGTCTATACTAACTCTTAAATCTGCCACTTTTACATAGCCTTTATAATATCCGTCTATAGCAAAAAACTAGGTTTTCTAAAATATACACTCTCACTTACGTGGTTGTGTAAGTGACCGTGTATATCAAAATTCCCTCTTAATTGTGACCTCACATTGTTGAAGAAGCTTAACACAGGCACATACAATGTCGTGTATGTCAATATACATGGGCATGTTTCTTTATGTTGTGCACAGTTTCTATTGCTTTTAATTACCTTCATATCTTGATTTTGGTTACAAATCTTTATGTTTTGATCCAAATATGAGATAAATTTAGTGGAAATGGTGTGAATATTGCATGAATGTTAATTGGATTATTTTGTGAATTTTACATGAAGGTTGAAGATAAAGTCACAAAAATTTTGCATGAAAAGAGAAAGAAAGGAAGAAAAGTGGTCACAAGGGTCACCACCTCATAGTGGTGACTTAGCAAGTCATCATTTGTCATATTTTTTTGGAAAAATTTTCCAAAAAATTTTCCTCAATCTTTTACTGAAGGAAAATTTGTCTGTCACTACATGCAATTTTTTCAACAATTTTTCTAGTGGGAATTGATTTTCAGTCTCTGATTGCCTACGGTATTTTTACTATCACTAATATTTCGATGGTAATTTGTAATTTTCTTGTAGTGCTCCCGAAATATAATGTTTATGAAGACCTCTCCATTCTCTTAGTGTTTTTTGTTGTATATGCTCCTATTGAGATGAAGGAGCTTGCTTTGTTATACCTTTATAGGGGCCTTCTTAATTTTGTAATTTTGAGGGTATTATTGGTGTTGTTTAATTCTCCGATGTATTTTTAGGAGTCAAAAGATGATCTTCATCATCTGAATCAACTCTTGTTGTCAATGGTGGTGCTTCATCAAATACCATATGTATCGATTCCTCTATCTTTTTTTATTAATACTCTGAATCCTTTACTGGAGGTCTTGTAGTCTAATTTCGCATCGAACTTTTCAAGATTGTCTTTTCCATTGTTTAGAACAAAATACTTGCATCCAAATGCTTAAAAGTAAGCAACATTTGGTTTTCTTCCTTTCTACAACTTGTCTTTTTCAAAATAGGTCTTATAAGACATTTGTTAAGTTATAACATGTCGTGGATACTGCTTCTGCCCAATATCTATAAGGTAGTCCACTTTCACACAGCATGGTCCTGATCATATCAACCAAAGTTATGTTCTTTCTCTCTATAGCTCCATTTTGTTGAGGCATCTTTGGATAAGAGAAGTTGTGAGTTATACCATTGTTGTCACAGATTCTTCAAATATTATCAAATTCTCCTCCATGATTGTTCCGAATTGAAGTGATGCAGTACCCTTTTTCTATTTGAAATTTTCTGTAAAACTTCCCAAACACTTCAAAAGCATCATCCTTATTTGATAAGAAACAAACCTATGTAAATCTAGAGTAATTATCTACTAGAACAAAATCGTAAAGCTTACCACCAAAACTTTGAGTCCTAGTATGACCGAATGAATCCATGTGCACAAGTTCAAGTGGTTGGCTGGTCGACACAATATTTTTAGGAGGAAGGCTGCTTCTGATTGTTTACCTTTTAATAAAGTCTTACAAGCCTTATTGCTTTCGAACTTTAAGGTTGGTAGTCCTCTTACTAACTCATTTTTAGACAATTTTGATAAAATGCTAATGCTAGCATGTCCAATTCTGTTGTGCCAGAAAAACGAATTCTTTTCTAGATAGATAAAACACTTAACACTTTGTAAGGACATGTCTTCCAATTGAGCACAATATATATTTTGATTTATAAGATCCACAAACATAATATTATCATTATGAATATCGAAAATTTCATAATGAGATGTATAGAAAATGACTTTGTAAGCTTTGTCACATAGCTGCCTCACACTTAACATATTTATGTTTCAAACCATCAACAAAGAGAACACTATCAATGGAGGTAGAGTCAGAATTAACAATTTTACCAATTCCGCTGACCTTTGCTTTATTTTTGCCTGCAAAGATAACATTACTTCTGTCTTTTCTTTCAATGTAATTGAAGTGTAATATTTCAATTCGTATAAAGATAGGAGTCTATTAAAAATTAAAAAATCCTATCAGAAGATAATAGCCTGTTAGTCGATAGGACCCTATTAAAGTATAAGTCCCATTGAAAACAATAAAAAGAAGACGTTTGTTAAAATGAAAGGAACTGTCAGTAAGCTGAAAACAGAAGGGACCTATTATAAAAGTGAAGGAGCCTCTTATTGAAATGAACACACATGATATAACGCGGAAATATAAAATATAAGGAGAGAGGGAGAGAAGAAGGACGCAGTTGACTTATACTGATTTGGCTTACAACCTAAGTCTACGTTTAGTCTCCAAGTATCCAACTTGAGTGTTTCACTATAAAATCAAGTAATTTCACGAGAAGTTAATATTTTTTGAGATTTTTCAACCTTCCACACTAGTAGTATTTCACTAGCATTTACAAACTCTAAAAAAATGGGGTTTGCTCGATATGAGCTTTAGTAATCTCTCTCAACAGAATTTCACTTTCTAACACACAAGAAAATTTTTACAAAGGTATCACTTTCAAGAATGTATATGCTTTTAATGAATTTTGACAATATAACCTCGCAAGCTTCTACATCATTCAATTGTTTTTCACAGTTGCTAAAAATATTCCAATAATCACAGAGCTAATATATAACTTTCATAATTAGTATGATCCTTTCGAATAAATCATTTCTAATAAGGTAAGTTCATAAAGAAGGTTCCTGCAAGAGAAAATGTATTTCTTATGAATTATTTCCTTTTGAGAACAAGACTGTTAATTGTACTAGGAAATAAATCCAATTTAAAATTTGAAATATTATACAATTATCAAAATCGTTAATCATAAACCTTGAGCTAAAATATCTAACCAAATGAACTTCAATAACAACATTTTCAAGAAATAAAATTGACAAAAAGTCGCTAATAAACTAACAAGTATTCATATCATAAGATATTCATAAAGAAACAAAATATTGTAAAGGGAATAAAAAATTTCTTTTGTTAATTTGCACATTATAACCCTTTATGCTACTTATGCAGTTCTTAGCTTTAAAACATGAAAGGCCATCGCTTAACGACATTCCAAACATATCATTTTGAATAATTTTACTATCAATAAACATGTTATATATATTAATGTTAAGATACATTAATGTTAAATAATATGCAATAATATTTGTATCAAAATTAATTTTATCCTAACAAAACTACTGTGTTATCTTGATTTTGAACTATTTATTCTTTAAAGTTACTTAACATACATAATTCAAAAGTTGGAGTTCTCTTAAGAGTCACCAAATTTGTATATGTAGCATTGCCAATGCTTACCTCCATGCCCTAAAATATTTACATTCCTGACCTAAATTATAGAATATATATTATCAAATCCCTTTCCAAAAAGACAATTGTTTGGTTAGGCTTCTAATCATATAATTACACCTCTCCATTGATGCTTATTCTTTATATATTTTTGTTTCTCTTTTTCCTTTTAAACATCCATCATCGGTGTCTTCCTATGTCCTTACCTAGTATTCAATATTGGTCGTATTTAACTAAAATGTCTAATTCCATTAAAACTATAATCAAATATAACAAAGGGTTCTTTAATATATACCATTTCTTTTAACTTCCTTTTCATTATCTTCTCCTTATTTTTTGTCTCCTCTTGTCTACTGAAAGCCTCATTTTTATCTTCTTTTTTATTGACATCTTGTCATGACTTAGGAAATATGTTTTCTTTACCATTAGTGCCTCCATATGCCTGGGGACTTCCTCATACTTATCTTCCTATTTTGTCAATTGAAGTGAATCACACGTTATTACAACACTTAGAAAACGATATTTAATAGCACAAGAAGGGGGGGGGGGGTTGAATTGTGTATCCCCTTTTTGTAAACCTTTTCAGAACTGTTTGTATAGAATAAGATTCTTTAAACAAA
>JAOSBN010000004.1:30789049-30814531 GCA_027563595.1 Erythroxylum suave | reverse complement strand
CACAACTATACAAACTCTCTTTACTGATAATGGTGGTGAATTTCTCAAACTCCGTCCATTCCTATCTACCCATGGGATTGCTCATCTCACTACGCCCCCACATACACCTGAACATAACGGCATAGCTGAATGTAAACACCGTCAGCTCATTGAAACAGGATGTTGTCTTCTTCATTATACCCGTGTTCCCTTCCGATTTTGGTCATTTGCTCTTCAAACTGCTGCTTACCTCATTAATCGCATGCCCACCCCCACCCTAAACCAATCATCCCCCTTTGCTATTTTATTTTGTCAATCTCCCAACTATCACAAATTGTGTAGATTTGGCTGTCTCTGTTTCCCGTGGCTTAAACCTTACTCACCTCACAAACTTGCTCCACGATCCTCCCCATGTGTCTTCTTAGGATATTCCACTTCATAGAGTGCATATTTGTGCTATGATCTTCATTGTCACAAGCTTATTTCCTCTCGGCACGTTACCTTTGTTGAAGACCAATATCCTTTTCTCCACTCTGCGCCCAATCTAGATACAAACACTTCCCCCTACACCTCTACTACTCCTATCCTCTCACCCCCTCACACCATTATTTCTCCCGATGTTAACTCTTCCCTTATTCCTCTTCGCCCCAACCCCACCCAGTACCATTCTTCCCCACCATCACCATCACCATCATCTCCTTCGTCCGACCCCCTGCCACTGCAGTGTCTCCAGGTTCTCAAGCTTCATTACCAAGTGTGGACATCCATCACCCGGAGCAACCTCCAACCACCCTTCTTGGTACTCACCCGATGATCACCCGTGCCAAAGCGGGTATTTTCAAACCAAAAACCGCATTCTCCACTGAACGATATCCACTGCCCAATGACATTGAACCCACGTGTGTCTCCCAAGCTTCAAAGGTACCTCCCTGGCAACAAGCCATGTCTGATGAGATCAATGCCCTTCTTTTGAATGGCACTTAGGACCTTGTCCCTCCATAACCCCACCTCAATTTTATAGGTAACAAATGGATTTTCCGTATTAAGAGAAACCTTGATGGATCTATTGCCAGGTACAAGGCCCGTCTGGTGGCCAAGGACTTCCATCAGCGTCCCGGCATTGACGTGAGACTTACAACCCTGTCATTAAGCCTCAGACCATCAAATTGGTTCTCACCATTGCACTCTCCCTTGGCTGGAATCTACGGCAAATAGACGTTAATAATGCCTTCTTGCATGGTTCACGATCTGACGCATGTAGACGAGGTCTACATACGTCAACCTCCTGGTTTTCTTCATCCAAATTTCCCTCACTACATCTGCAAACTCAAAAAGCCCCTCTATGGGCTTAAACAAGCCCCACGTGCATGGTATCACTCTCTTCGCACTTTTCTCCTCTCCTTTGGCTTTATTAATGCCCTCACAGATCCTTCTTTATTTATATATAATCATGGTGGGACTCTGGCTTATTTCTTAGTTTATGTTGATGATCTTCTCTTAATTGGGAATTGTCCCACCTTTCTTAACAAATTTACTTCGGTCCTGTCTCGAGCATTCTCTCTCAAAGACCTCGGCATGCCTCAATATTTTCTTAGGTTGGAGCTGCTTCCATGCAAACAGGGTCTCTTTCTCTCCCAACGTGGTTTCATCTGAGATATCTTGGATAAATTCTCGATGACTGGTGCCAAGCCTACCTCCACACCAATGTCGCTGTCCAGTAACTTTGACAGCTCTTCTTTCCTAGTTGATGGCTCAACCTATCGGAGCATGGTTGGTAGCCTCCAATTTCTTGCGCTCAAACGACCAGACATCTCCTTCTCTGTTAATCGTCTGGCTTAACATATGTAATCTCCCACTCATGATCATCTTCAAGCTCTCAAGCGCATACTGCGTTATTTAAAATCCACCATTCAACATGGTATTATCCTCACACCAATTTCTTCTCTCACGCTCACGGCTTTCTGTGATGCAGATTGGGCAGGTGACTCTACTGATCGTCGATCCACTAGTGCCTTTGTTGCCTACCTTGGCTCTAATCCAATCTTATGGGCTTCTCGGAAGCAGCGTTCTATGGCAAAGTCCTCCATTGAAGCTGAATACCGCACCATTGCCTCCATTGCTACTGAAGTTCTATGGCTTTAGCAAATCCTCAAGGAACTTGGCTTCACCCTATCATCTTCTCCTCGCATTCTGTCCAACAACATTAGCGTTGCATAGCTGTGTCGTAACCCTGTTTTTCATTCTTGTATGAAACATCTTTCTATTAACTATCATTTTGTACAAAAACTTGTTGCTTTTGGTGCACTTTATGTTTCTCATATTCCATCAATCATGTAACTCGCAGACCTCCTCACTGGGCCCCTCAGTCGTCATCGACATCAATCCCTATCTACCAAGATCGGCGTTGTTCCACCTCCATCTTGAGGGGCATAATAAGGGATTATTTCGACCACTGTACCAATCACATGCGCCTCATCATTTGTACAATAATTACCTGTACGAGCATACTGTTTGATATACCTGTCCATATCTCTACTGTACACTCTCTCTCTGTTTTCAATCTTTTTCACTCATTTGTGTATATATATACGACACATGAAAGTAATAAAGTTGAGCTGCCTTTTTCATCATCGTCTTATTTACTATAATGGGAACTCCAAGATAGCAGAAGGTAGCTGAGACAGAGTTGAAACCAGTAATACGCCTTATTTCATCTGGATTCCTCATGCCTGCTGATACAGAGAGGCTACTCTTATCGGAGTTGTATTGTAATCATAATCACTGAGTATCAAAACAAAATATTGATTATCTAATTTCATAACATTAAAGAATTGATTAAAGACTAAATGTCTAGACATACTCACATACCCACTCTTTTTCTCATTTTTAATTGTTTTGGCTTTATTTTTCTGGACAAAATCTTGTGAATTTCTTCAGAATAATATCTTTGAAAACTATGTACACCTGGAGGAAGATGGGCCTAGCATAGACATGATAGTGTGTATAAATGTAAACAAAACAAGAAAAGCTAGGTTTCCCGGAAAGGCTTTATTGTGGGGCTTGAGCGCAGAGAGAAGAGAAACACTTTAGCATGTATGTTCTGGATTTCTCATTTACTGATGGCAATCTGATTGTTGTGGCAGGCATGAGATATCATCAAGTTTTTCTGTTCCAAAAGTTTGTGTTGGTGTGACATACTGATATAGAAATATCAGAATATCACATATTACAATGCAGTATTGAAATCCTCTTGCTAAACTACTTTTTGGCAGAGCCCAAGGAAACATCCTTGGAGTGCAACACAATCAGCTCCACTGCGAGGACCAAAAGTTGTTTTCATTAATTACACGAGTTGGTGCTAGCTATCTAAAATTTAGGTTTCTATAAATAAATAAGCGAGATAAACGAAATTGTATAGGAAACCAAGGAATCGGGTAGCTTTTGCACGACAGTTGATGATCATAACAAATAATAACAAAGAGCACTTGTTAGATCATTCAAACGAGATTACTTCACCATACCCTATACCATGTTTGGTGCCTTTAACCATTTATGATAAGCAATGTTATGATAGTCCCTAATACACATAAATATTACTCGTCAATGAAGTAAGCAAGAGGCTTAATCAGCTTTTCATGGGAAGATTTATTACTTCGACTCTTTAATTTTAAATAACGAAACAGACTGAATTTCTTTTCTCGCCGAATATCACGTGTAGTGTCATCGTTGGGAATATAAATAATGAATTGAGATGTTTTATTGAAGGAAGAGGAACGAAAAACAACATCAATCAAAGTGAAGTTTTAATGGCAATCAGAACAACGTATGGAGTTGTCGTATAAAGTATTAAAGATTATATGCGAGTCATTTGACCAAAACGAGATATCGCAAGATTTCTGTAGATGCTGCAATTCAAACTCTATCAGGCAGCTGATGTATATGGACTTAAACCAATTAAGTGTTGAATATATCTTCTCTCTAATCATTACCTTTCCTCTCTTGGGTTGAAAACTTAGAAAGTTCTGGAGGATGGACTCTCTTGTTGCTTGTTTAACCTACAAAACTTGCCACAAAAATGGCGATAATGAATGTTACGCACTAACAATTCAAACCCTTAAATCAGGAAGTGGAAAGTTCAATTCATGTTTTTAACCAGACCAAGTCCAAAAACACGATGCCCAACTCAAACCCAATGTCATCCATTTTTGTCTGATTATCAGGATGATCCTAAAACCCATTTTTTTCCTTTACCATACATCTCAAAATCAACAAAAGAATAGGAAAATAAATAATTAGCAAACTAAAAAATATATGACGACTTTCTCTCCTTTGTAACGAAGAATAAAACTTTGCTTCCAACCTCTTATATCCTCCAGGGGATTTTACTTTTGTCTTGTTGGCCATCCTTTCAAGTAATGGTCTCGAATGCAAACATTAATGTACTTTACACTTTTAAAGTTCATATGTTTCCCTCTTAAGTTCTTACTGTCATCTGAAGTCATTCAAAAGCTCCAATGAGAAATGCAGTGTATTCAGAATGCTAACTTCAGAGTTCAGCCTCTATAGCTGATACTACCTATGAGAACATATTTTAATTTCAGCCATAGATCATTTGCATCCAAACCAACATTAATGTGATGCTACTGCCAAGGATTATGAATCTTATCTTACAAAAATGGAATAAATGTAGAAGTGGTATGACCAGTAATCTTAATTGATATTATGTGTTTAGTCTTGAAGATAAAAGTTGCAGAAAGTATAAGCGATTTATTCGGTACCTTCAAGAAAATTTTTCTAGGAAAAAGGCTAGCAAACAGCTGCAGAACTTGCATTCAAGAGATTACATGCAAATATTTGACAGCTAAATGCTGAATAGAATGACCAATCTGAGAGATGTTCATATACATTATTTCTCATAGATGCGTTCCCCTTAAAAGAACAGAAATGTCTATTGATATTAGCCATAAACTTTCATACAACATGCTTCTATTGTATGACCAAGAATTACGGTCAAAACTCTCAACATTGTGAAGACAAAAAAGCAGAATTTGAGTGGTATGCGTAAGATCACTCTTTTAATAAGATTCGTTCACCTTTCATCATACAACTAGAGCCCATTGGTCATCAATATGCAAAGACTACGCATCAATATGTATCTACTGAGCATACGTGCTTGTAGACGTCAGTAAGATGATTGTCACTTATCCAATACAGGGCCTCTTTGCGTGCACTCATCTTATTCTTCTGAGTCTTGCTCTGCAACAGAGCATCCATTCTCAAGTTTGCAAGTGCGATTCTAATCAAGTTTAGATAGCTCAATTTTAAAGCGTCATTAACAAAATTTTTCTTGGGTAATTATCTGGCAATAAAAGCCAAAAACAAGCTCTTTAAACTAATAAATGCTCACCAAATATCAGTATACTTATCCAATACAATATGGCCCTCTCACAGCCAAAAACATTAGATAAACAAGAAGAAAACGAAGCATCTAATCAGAAGGAGAGGATAATGAAAGGTTAGGAGCGACTTTTTTTCTTTCTTTCTTTTTTTTTTTGGGTAGTTTTCTGGATGCAATTTATTTTGTTTGAAATCCCTCAATGAAAACATCCAGTCCTACTACATTGAACTCAGGAGATAATATAAGGAGTTAAGCAATTAACAAAAGGAGATATGATATGTAAACAAATAATCCATACTTTATAAGTACTAATGTTTACCCGTCCAAGAAACCAAGAAAACAGCAAAACAAAACTTCATTAGCACTCAATACCCACTTCTGCAGCTCGTCTAGGCTTGTTTTTCCTTCTGCTCCCAATTTGTCGGAACCCAACCGTCTTCATTGCACCATCAGTAGTTAACCTTGTCCCATTTCCATCTTCCTCTTTCATGGAAATTGTATTTTCTTTGGCATGGTCAGACATTTTCCTTTTCCTTCCATTCCCAGCAGATTCCAAAGTTTTAACATCTTTCCCTGAGATTGAATCTATTCCATTATCAATATGTGCCTCTATATTCTCAAGTTCTTCTTCTCCAATTTCATCTTTCATGGGTTTTATCGACTTTCCTCTTATTTTATCAGTTGGAAAGTTTTCTTCTTCATCATGTCCATTATTTTCATGCGAAGCAATCAGAGTCTGTTTCTTCCCTTTTCCTCTACCTCTTCCCATAGTCCAAAACGACCTAGAATCTCATAAACTAATAGTTCTGCATAGAGTTCACTGTGATAAGGTTAGACTCACAGTCAGACAACAGTCTATAACTAAGCACAAACCACCAAATTTGAACATAAGACATAATAAACTTGATTTTCTAGGGTATACTTTATAACTCAAAATTCTTTTGTTATATAATTTAAGCAATAATCACATGGCAAGATTTTCAAGTTTCTCAATGTTATTAATGCGTATAAATCCAATAAACTCCTTATGGGTTATGGGGTGTTCTTATGGGTTCTTCTATCTTTGTTCATGTTTTCTCTCCTTTGGGGATTTTGATCCACTCATGAGATGCGGAATAAATAAAGGTAGCTCATACCAACTTATTCTACAAACTAGTTTATTGGCTTCTTGATTGTTTGAACAGGACTGCAATGTTAATGTCCTTAACACCACCAAATAAAAGAAAAAAAAAAAAAACCGTGAAAGACGTCCCACAAGTTCAAGTTCGGTGGAGGTTAAACCTGATTCAGGAATAGTCTAAGCAGGAAATCCTTACTTCCCTTCTTATATAGTTCTGAAAAAGAAAAATCAATTCCTGATTCAAATTCATCAGCAACTAGGTGATAAAATAATGTGGGAGGGGGGGCCAGGGACAGGGGGGATGAATCATATGGCATGACATGCACCGCCATTTACAAAAGGCGACATCATAAAATGGAGCAAACGCATTCCACTAAACAACTGAAACCTACACCGTATCTATATAAACTTTACGCCCAAATAATCCGCAGTATGAGAGATCGTATCTTCTATCCTATCAACATAAAATGGCCATTAAAGAATCAAACATACTGTTCTGCCACTTCATCCAACCAAAAAGACAAATTTAAAGTGTTCATACATTGACCACATTGCAGAAACATAACTTTATTTTTTCTCGACCCTTGCTGAAAGAATAGAGAAGAAGCTGACCTTGTAGATATCCCCGATCTGCATATTTTGTTACGCGATGCCCACTTTTTAGAATCTCATTACGACAAGAAAATGAAATGGCTTGCTAAAGTGAACAAGCAAGAGAGAAAATAAATCGGGAAAAGCTATGATCTAGATGAGGATCTGAAGAGGATCCAGATTAGAAATGAAGTGAGGAAAGAGAAAACAAGTGAAAAGGTTGAAAGGGTGACATTAACCAAGCTCGAGGGCTGATAGTTAAACTGGGGGCCGAGACGAACTATAAAATAGAAGTGAGTGAGCTGAAACTGTAAGATAGGAAGAAGCGTGTTGTATACATGTTTTGTTATTCGCAATCCGATTATGACTTATAGGATTTTCTCCCCAAGGAGGAGGACCGAACGAATTCCTAACTAAAATTAGAGGTTGAAAGGACCCATTTTCTTCCTTCCCTGCACTTTGATCGTATAGGGCCACACCACACCTTTGAATTTCAGTGAAAAATACTCCTACATGAAATAATTTATTGGAAACAAAAGGCAAATTATATAAAAATGAAGCTGAAATGTATAGGAAATGTAATGTCAGTATTTGCAATTTTTTTTAATATCAAGAGATAATTGAATAACTCCATTTCCCCAACACATACAAAAAGTTTATTTTATTTCATAAAAGTAATTAATTGAGGAATAATAATAGTAATAATAATAATAATAATAATAATAAAGTTTTTCTCCACCATCAATAATTAGCCTGAAATAAAAAGTTGTGGTTTATTTTATGGAAATTTGTGACTAAGAAAAGAATAAAAGAAAATCTAAAAGTTATTCAATTAATGTGGGAAAGAATTTTATGCTCAAGTTATAAGTGGTACTTCATCATTTATGAAAAAGCATAATGATATAAGATAATATGTGATTGGAATTAAATTTGGTTATAATGGTATTATTTTATGGAAAAATATGAAATGTGATTATTTTGAATTGCTTAAGGCAATTAATTGGATGATTGTTATTGGTAAACTTTCTTTCACATTATTAAATTACTTGCATTATTTAGATATGTTATGAGCCTCGCCTCTTGCTCAACATATCAACCCATTAGTTTGATTTCTTGTAAATATCTTATATTGATTAGGAAAGAGAATCAATACAAGAAGAATTGCTTGAATGAAGTATTAAAGATGAATATGCTTGCATTACCATTCATTTTATTGATAACAAGGGTAATTCCTTCTAAGACATCAAAACTTCCTTTTGATAGATTATCTCTTGCGACATAAGTAGTACCTCTTTGCTTGTCTCGATACAATGTTGATAAGAAGATTTTATCAATCTTATTAGACATTGCTACTTATAATGATAATATGGTTAACTTTCTCAAGTTTTACATTGCTATAAGCAGTTCATTATTTTATAATGGCCAATTTTTTCAAGTTAGATGTTCTTGTCATATTTTGAATTTTATTATAATAGGACTAAAAATGAATTGATGATTCTAGTCTTAAAATCTAAAACGAATTTAAGCATTTGAATAAGTCTATTTCAAAGCTTAAGGAGATGACTTCTAAATTTTTCATTTGAACGTAATGAAGAAATTAACGATTGATGTATGCATAAGGTGGAATTATACCTATTTACGATTTACATGCTTTATATTACAAACATTTTCTTTAACTCATGGAGGGATAATTAGATAACGAGTTTTTTTTAAATTTTTTTCCTTACTGATGGGGAACTAAATAAAGTGGAAGTTCTTCAGAAGTTATTGAAATTATTCTTTTTTAGTTTAAATACCAAACATCAAATGTTTACTTGAAAAGTTGTATAAAAAATTCAAAAATATTTAAAAGATGTCGTATAACTTTTCTATTTATAGTTAGTATAATCTATGATATGTTGAAGAAATTTAGTAAGTATTAGTTAGAGTACTCTTTGTTATGGTCATGTGCTAATGTTTAGGACACCTGTTGCAAATTGGCTTCTATTTACTTTTGCTACTCTATAACCTTATGATAATTCTACTGCATCTATTTTTATTGAATAAGTGAAAAACATCTTACGTATGATGCTTAATTGTTACAAAAGTAATGGAAAAGGTAACATCACTAAAAAAATTGAATCTTCTACTAGTTCAAATAATAGTAAATGAAGTAGTGGTTCTCAAGAACTTGACAACAATGACGATTTAATGTTAATGTTCAATCCTAAACTTAGTAGTATTAGTTAGATATTTATTTGAAAGAGTATGCCACATATCCATATATTGACATTAATATATTAGATATTGAAATGTGGCTTCTGCATTGAGTATTTTAAATAGAGATCTTTTAACTATTCCTATGTTGCTCTCAGAATATGCATTTAGTTCAACTGGAAAAGATGGTAAATCCATCTCAATATTCACTCAAACTAAATACAACAAAATCTCTCATTATTCTTTAGAATTGGATGATCGATAGAAGGCCTAATTTTAGGTGATTTAATCATGTAAATAGTTATAAATGAAGTAGAGCTGAAAGGTATAGTACATTGATGAAATTGTTTCACTGAATTTAGCCTACTAAAAGCATAATCATGGACATTAATTAAAAACTTTGTTATAATTTGGTAATGGTTTTCATTAGAAGTAAAATGATTGCTTGAATTTTCTTGCTTATATGTGATATGATAAAGGTCATATGTATGTCTAGTTTATGCTTATGAATATTTGATAAAACTTTGTTATAATTTGATAACAATTTTAATTAGAAGTAAAATGATTGCTTGAATTTTCTTGCTTATATGTGATATGATAGAGGTCATATGTATGTCTAGTTTATGCTTATGAATATTTGATACTGAATTTAAATTTAACATTATTACAATGTTGAATGCAAGATATGACATACAATGTTCAGTAAAAGTAATTGATCTAAATTTATGCAAATATTTTATATATGTTGGATTAAGGGAGACTTATGCCTAACAAAAGTGGCAAAAATATAAAGTTAGAAAACCGAGACTGTTTTTTATACAACGTTGGTTAAATCAATATAATGAGAATCATATATTACATATAATGATGGATGTATACTTTTGATTATGAACCATACCAAACTTGTTGGGTTGAAGAATAACCAAATCAATGTTTACTGAAAGGACAACGATGATATTGAATTGTTAAATATATACATATGATGTATTGGATAGAATGAGATTCGAGTATGGAATTGTATAAGGAGAAAACTATAATATGAGATAATGTATAATGCAATATTTATTTCTTCTATAGCTGAATTTAGGATTGCAACTTTCCTTTGAAAGTTCCAATTATAATAATTAATTTCAATTTAGATATGAAACGTTAAGACTTTAAAAGATTCAAAATAAATGGCTTTGAGATGTACTTAGTTGAAGCATATATTATACACTAAATTTAGAACTAAATTAGATAATAGAAGATTAAAATGTTAGATTCTTACAGACGCATTAAACAAATTATTTGTTTCAATGAATATTTATAGGAGAATAGTTTTTAAGATAAGTAATAAGATTAAGATGAAATTTGAAAAGTTCAAATCTCATAATAATATATTCAATTGAAACTAGTGTCTTTATTGATACATTTGATGTATAGTTAAAAGGCTATGAGACATTGGAAGATTCAATTTTATGATAAATTTAAATAATTTATTTTAAAGATGATTGTGAATTTTACGATAAGATAAGTGGAAATATAGTTGTTTTTTTCAATAAGAGTATGTTGAGACATATTTTTCATAGAGAGTGATAATTAATATTTTCATTTAATTGTCTAATAACAACTCTTATTGGATAAGAAAAGTAAAAACTTAATTCTAAGAATTAGATCTATAAAGATAGATTGAAAGTTGTTTGCTTATTCTAATCCAAGTTTATAGATAATGTACAAAAAATGTTTAGTATTTGAGTTATCTAATACTAGTAAAAAATTAAAAATATCTATTATGTTATGCATGAGTTGATATTTAAGTTAAATTTTATAAGGATATTAACTTTGCAAGCAAATCCTAGTAAAATTATACTTGGAATAATATATTATTTTGAGATTTGAAAGGTTCTAATGTAGCATTAATTGCTAATAATGGCAAATAAATTTTTCATTATTGGAAATGATTATTTGAATCAAAAGTTTAATGAACTTGGTATAGTTCCTTTCATTGTTCAGACAGTAATGTAACATAGAACATTAGAGCGTTAGGCATACAAAAGAAGCTAAGGTCTCATTAAAGATTCAAGTATGTATTTAAGTAAGATCCAAGAATTTATTTAGGTAAGTTCTCTTAATTATGATAATAATTAAGTTGAAAGTCATAAGATTTAAGCAAGTGCTCACTATAGAGAATATTGTAGAATTCTTTTATAAAACTACCATCTCAAAAGTAATATGATCATCATATGGTGATATGATAAGATACTCAAACGATTGAGCGAGTGGGAGATTGTTGGTTTATACTTTACAGTCAATTGGTTAGTTGTAGTTTAGTAACATAATTATTTAAAGACATTATTTATCTTATTATATTTAGATGTATATGATAAAGTCTATAGGATAAATATAAAATATCCGTTACAAATGAAATTATAATGAGATCATAATTATGAGATTCATATTACACTTACATATTATTCTTGAATTGTTCCTAGTTACTATTATATTGAGACTTGACAATAATAGAGCATAAAAAACTAGCTCACATTATGTTTCTTTCTTATGAAGGAAGTAGTTGTTCTAATAAACTACAATACGGAGATACTTAGATAAATGTGTGAGTCCTTATTAGAGAACAAGTTTATTAGATTGATCCCATATAAGAATTCCATTTGGAACATTACTTTTATGTCTTTAGAAATTCTCATTTCGATGACTGTAAAAGAGATCCTTTGACTTGAGATCTATAAAGTTGATCTCATATAATGATTGTTAAATTTTGACACTATTTATAACCTATTTTAGCCAAAAATAACTAAGTTGGTAGTCATTAAATATAGCATAAACTTTGTGGAAGTAGTTGAGTGATCAATATAAGATTTATTATCCTAAAATAATTAGGGAGAATCTTTCATTGTTCTCGATTAACATTGATTCATAAAATCCTTGATTAAAGTAGAATAACACTTGGAAAATAGTTTTTAAAATTCATTAATTGAATCAATTACTAATGGTGGAGAATTGACATGATTTGACTCAAATAAAGCACACATCATTACCATGTTTTATGTTTAATCACAATATATTGTATAATGAAATAATTGAATTATACAAAAAAATCACGTATGAAAAGGTTAGTTAAAACGAATTTAACATTCATAAATATTTAGGTAGACATGATGAGTTACTAGACGTCAATTTTGATATATAGACATAAATTATTTAGTTAGAGAATTAAAGATACATTAGAGTTAATCTTAACACCACACCAAAATAAGGAGGTTTTAGATACTTTTGTCTAGATGCATCTAATAATTGTCGTAAATAATCTTAAAATTGGTGGAGTTTTTAGATATTTATTTAAGACGGCAAAATTTGTCTAAAAAATATACTAAAAAATTCTAAAACTTCTAATGAATTAAATAATTTCGTTTTATTTGGATATCTTACATGTATCCTTTGAGTTTATGGCTTCACATGGGATTTTTAACAATTAGCAAGTGTACAAAACTTGGCCGTTGACGTTGCATCAGTGATAAAAATGTTATATGTTTTTAGAACATGAGAAGTGAATTCTCAAGAAATCTACAAATTGAAGATCCAAATGGAGTTTTGTTAAATTCTTGATGAGAAGTGAATTCTCAAGAAATCTACAAATTGAAGATCCAAATGGAGTTTTGTTAAATTCTTGAAGATTTTATATAGCCTTACGAATTCAGAACATATGCATCCATCCACCCAACATAACAACATGAATTAGAATTTTATTTAGAAAGAAAATCAACTATTTTATTATTGGTAAATGTGGTTTACTTCATAAGTACTTTGGATATGGCAAACAGTTGATATTATATATATTTTGAGACCAATTTTAGTCTTTTATATTTATATATGAATAAATTTGTGCTTAAGTCAAACTTCAACTTAGATCTAAATTTCTTATAAATAAACTTGATTGGAAAAATTAGAAACACAAAATAAACGGAAGTTAAAATCTAATTTACAAAAAAAATTAAAATATAGTTGTATTAAATTGGAAAGAGCAAGATAGTTTTCTAGAGAAATCGTAGTCACACCCACCCGCTTCTCTCACTCTCATTTCACTCAAGACTGGATTGACATTAGAAACGCACGCACCTTCTAAAACTTTCCATAACAACCACTTTCTTTTCATTTCATTTTGTAGTCTCTTCCTCCTTGGAATATAATATACATTACAAATTGAGAGAGAGAGAGAGAAAGAAAGATAGAAATGGCAGGAAACGACTGGATCAACGGTTACTTGGAAGCTATCCTGGACGTGGATTGAGGAATTGAGGAGACGAAGCCATCACTATTGCTTAGAGAGAAGGGCCATTTCAGCCCTACTCGCTACTTCGTGGAAGAGGTCACCATCGGCTTCGATGAGAGTGATATTTGCCGATCCTGACTTCGGGTACACACTATCTATTCGCTTCCTTCTCATTTCTTTTTTGAATATTTTTGTAATATTTGATTTGCAGGCAGCAGCAATGAGGACTACCAAGGAAAGAAACACCAGATTAGATAATATGTGATGGAGAATTTGGAATTTGGCTCGTAAGAAGAAACAGGTCTCTGGTCTGTCCAATTTACATTGCTATTTCCATGTTATTTCTTTCTCATGAATAATGAATAGAATTGGTTATAAAAGACAGACACGCTTTGTACACACTTGAAACGAGCACCACATTCTCATTATGTATTATCTACTTTTTCGTTTTTCTATCTTCAACTTGAGTTGTTTTTTGTCTTTAGCTTGAAGGAGAGGAAGCTTATTGTAAAGGTAAACATAGTTGGGAATGCAAAAGAGAATGTAGAGAGGCAACTGCTGACATGTCCAAAGACTTATCAGAATGAGAGAAAGGAGACGTTACCGCTGAACTTTCATCCCACATTGATGGCCTTAAATGTAGAATTTCCAGAATAAACTCTATTGATGTTATGAAGAATTGGGTTGCTCAGCACAAGGGGAAGAAACTTTACATTGTGTTGATAAGGTATGACTAGCAGTTATTTGTTGTTATATATATAGATATCCTTTTTTGGAGCTCTCATCTTTTTTGTAGTTTATAGCGATCGTAGTTCTTTCTAATAAACACTCTGTGCAGTTTCCATGGTCTGATTCGTGGTGAAAACATAGATGATACATTTTTTTTATGATGCATAGTAACGGTCGACTGACACATGATTATGCTCTAGGTGCAAGCTAGTAATTGTGGAGGAAGAATCTAGCCTTTATGCTTCTAGCTACTTTTGTTATTTAGTTGTGGACATCTATGTAGCCAAAAATCGATTTAGTTACTTTTGTTATTTGGGAGAGCGACTGCATATAAATTTGTGTACTCTACACATTTATATTTTAATGATAGTTTTTTCAGCTAATTTGTGCTATTATATACATATAAATTTGTTTATTATAATATTTATTGATAAAAGTGTTAATTTATTATAATAATATGTAGACAAATATTTTAGATTAATTTGTAAAATTTATTATAATAATATGCATGTGAGTGATCTTAAAAAAGAGCACAAAACAAATTGTAATCTTATTTTTATTTAAAAATGGTAGAGTTTTTCGATGTAAAAATTGTCTAAAAGTGAAAAATATTGATAGAGAAAAACATATAAAAGCTCACATTAAGTGTCTGAAATAACATTGGCCTCGAAAAATTACAAACGCTGGAAATATATTTTCGATGCTTAGTTGAGTAAAAAATGTGTGTTTTTTCTGACGCATCCATGTGTTTAAGAAAATAGTCGAAAATAATTTTTGTGATACTTATTTTTTCGATGCTTTATAAACCGAATAAAAACTCCTCCTTTTTGTGTCTTTAAACTCTATATTTTCTTGTAGTGTAAATATGATTTATGATTATAATTTGTATCAATTACTAATATATTTGTGAACCTAATAGGTCACGCACAAAGTATGAGTTGAAGAGAGAAAATATATTTTAATCAAGTTAGATTTGATTATAAATTTAAGAAACTTTATGACTAAATATGAAATATTTAATAAATAAGAATAATTATAAGATATTAGATCTTATTATAGCATAATTAGTATTTAATTATAATTATCTATAATTTTAATTAAAGTTTAATTAAAATTAAAATTTAATTTCAATTAAATTATTAAAATATCTAAAACCTATTATAAATAGTATTAGACTCCAAGACAGTAGCTTAATCCTCTTTACAATAGTTTTAGCGTTATGATATTATATTATGTGGATATCGTTAGAAGTCAAATGCATATGTAGCTATGGTAGTTAAGATAAATTAAATTTAAAAAATAATTCAAGATAAACGATAAGACAAGAATAAGTGTGAAAAAAAGTGTAAATTGTAATTTATGCTTTTATTATATTTTATGTATTAATCATTTTAAAAAATTAAATTGACCTTAACTTCGGAAAATCAAAATGAAAAATTATGTAATTATTCTATTGCATACGAGATCACATACTGGCCTGATTTTCCTACATGTCCAACCGCCAAAACTTAAAAGGGACATTGTTTAGGATGATCATTGAAATAATCTAGCACCATAGAAAGAGAAGTGCCGGCTGTTTCACTTTCAGACTCCACGACCGTGAAATGAGAAGCAAGGAAAGTGTCATATTACAGTGGTACAGTGGACTTCTGTATATTTTTGTCTTTTATCTTCTTCTTTCTGAAGGCTACCAATTATATTTGGTTGATTGTTCCAACCCTCTTGTTTCTTTTTATTTTTTTATTCTTGACTGCTTTCTTTTACATAAAAAGATACAAAAGAGAGAAACATTTCCCGAAAGGAAATGAGGTGCGCTTTACTTATATGCTTGGCAGCTGAAAACTGTAAGCATTTTTAGTGCAATGTAAACACTCCAGCAGTCTTTCCAAAAATAGAGAACTCTTCTCTAGCAGTCGGCATGAGCTTCTCTTCTTGTAGCAGGTGAAACTCGACGAGCGCTTTTATCCAATGCATCACAATTCTCTGTTCAGGCTAATACTTTGGTACATAAGAATCCAAGCTTCTTCCTTTTCTAGAATGACGACTGACGGTCTTAAGGTTATTAACCATAGTAGATGGTTTTTTAAGTTTCTGCAAATGGGTCATGGCCAAATTGGAGATGCACAGATAAAAGGCTAAAACTTTTACATGGAGGCTGCAAAATGTTAAATGAAAGAATCTTCCAGAACCTTGGATCGAAGAAGCTTTAAAATGAAGACTTGATTCTTGTATTTATAAAGATTGAGAACCCTAATATGAACTGGATCTTATTTCCCAGATGGCCAAGTGGTTCACAGATAATTGCCAGAGGTTTCTCAAGCTGTTCGATCATTTTTTCTAGTTTCCATTACTCTAGCACTGGATATGAATATTTTTGGTGAGCCTCACCCTTCACACAAATAATATCATATTCCGAGTCGACAACTGCTACACGCATAGGTTGGGCAACCATAAGAATGAGTTATGCAATGCAACCGATATCGTCGCATAAATATCAACACACAATTAACCAAAATATATTCTGTTCTCAAGGTAACATATAAAACAAAGTTGGCGAAACTACAATGAAAAGTCATACCCAATGCCAAGACTTTAGAATGCCCCGCAAATATAAGCATCTTATATCCATTCTCTTCAAAATATCCATTAAACTACTTGAAAAAGATCCCAAGAAGTTGAAGCTTTAAAATCATTTATATTCCACTAATGTAAGATTTTATTGTTTAGGAAGGTGAAAATATGGGTATCCGCCCAATCCTACAGGTGGTGGTGGTGAAAAGCCTAAAGATTCTTTCTTCATCCCAACTTGTCCATAAGGAATTTGAGGCTGTGGTGGATATGAAGCAGGTAATGCAGGAGGACCAGGATATGGAGAAGGATATGAATCATATGATGGCATAGCCTGAGGATAACCGTAGCCAAGAGGTGAAGTCCCAGCATGTACTTTTCCAGGTTGAGAATATCCAGTGGCTGTTGGTAAGGGTCCAGGAGCCCTTGGCGGAGGTAATTGTGTCTGAGTTGTTTTACTCTTGTGAGTATCAGCATACTTCACTATCATCATCCTACCCTGGAACAAAATAAAAAACCAGGAGACCAAGGAATAGCAGACAGCATTAGATACAAAACATGTTATTTACATCTCGCTCAACTATTATGCAACACTGAGGGACTGTAGGAAGTTGGGAATGGCAAATACTGGAATCCTTTAAACACACTGGCCATTACAGGTCTTGTAATACCAGTTATTAAGGGGAGGCCATGTAAAATGAGAAAAACAGAAACAAGAGAAATGCGGGAGCATCCAAGGGTTGCCCAAAGAAGGGAATCTACCTTGCCAATTGAATATTTCTAGTTCTACAATCACAGTTACACAAAAACTCATGGAAGAACTGAGACTTTTAAGCCTCAAATATAAAATAAAATTTGTGACTGTCCTTCACATAAAAAGGGCACTTCCTATAACTGTGGAACAAAATGAAAGTGATCACAGAGACATAGACATACATGTGCTTATACTCGCACATTGACACGGACATGCAAGCTCAATTAAATAAGTTTTAGTAGCTTTCCTTATTCAACTAGGAATCCTATGTTTTAGTATTTTTCTCAACGCTAATAACATTAAGGAAGTTTATTTCAAGTTAAGTTTATGTTTGTGCTTTCATCAAATCCTAAAATTATAATAAAGTGGTAGTCTTTGTTCTTGATATATGTAGCGTCAGGTAGTTTTAGGGGTAAAAATATCGCCCAATCTAATAGTAGGTGACCAAAGTGAAATAGACGGCAGTTCTCATGATGGAGATCAGAAGACCAAAACCACGAGATCTATCTACCAAATCAAAGGCTGGCATTGAAAGCTTTAAAGCAATGAAAGGATCTCAAACTCCAGTAATTAGAACGAGGTTTTAAAGAAACTAAAGATCGGTTTGACCTTTTAAGCATAGGCACCACCATAAACTAGCATAACAAAAGGGCAGATACCGAAGAAGATTTAACTCGCTGGTAACCCAGTGGTAGACCAATTCCTGCATATGGTTGTAGACAACAGATCTACATGGAGGATGTAGATGAAGAGGATGCTTCGTTTGCAAAACCTAGGAGAAATGCTGGATAAGGAAGAAATGGTTATGCTGTCGTAGACAACAGATCTCCATGGAGGATTTAGATGAAGAGGATGCTTTCTTTGCAAAACCTACGAGAAATGCTGGATAAGGAAGAAATGTTCATGTATGACGACAAGGATAGTAGCAACTTCAGTTTAAAGGTGCATACTTCTTTTTTAGTGGAAAACTGAAAACTGAGGAATCTTAAGATTGAATCACAGAAGTAAATAAGTTTTTCAATTATATGGACATCAAAAAAGGGAAAAGGTGAAACTTTTCACATGTACATTGAAAGGTGGACATTCTACATGGAGGAAATATTACAGTCCAGAAGGATCCAAAAGAGTTGAGCATCAGTCAGAACCTGGTAGGAAATGAAGCGATTTTACTAGAGGATTTTCTTCCTCCTGATTATGAACATATTTTATGCCAGTGATATCAAAGATGTCATTAAGGTCAGAAACCTGTACACGAATATATGGCAGAACTTATGAGACTGACAAAGTAATGATTTGGGGGAGACTAAAAGCCAGCAAGTTGCCAAATATTTGAAAGGCTTAAATCCAGATATCAAAGACAAAATGGATTGAAAAATTTATCTAAAGCACAAAGTATTGCTCTAGACTCTAGATTGATGTTGTGGAAAAGAATATGCTGGATTATTTTCGCAGGAATTACATGGGGGTAATTATTAAGAACACGCCGTTCTATATATGTTATGCAATATCAGAAGCAATTACAATTCAGAAGGGGAAAAACTATGAATCCTCACAACAAATCAGTTTCTAAGATTTTTTTCAGGTGCAACCAATTTGGCCAGAGACCTAGTGATTGGCGTCTACAAAAAGCATTTCATGTGGTACAATAACAGAAGGACAATCAAGTGATTTGTTGTGGTTTTGATGGCAATGACAAGTATGAGGATGATAGTCATGATGCACATAATTAAATGATGAGGCAGATGATGTTATCTCCAAAACAAGAGAATAACAGTCAAAGACATCAATTGTTCCAAACTAGGCGCACTATCATTGATTGTTTGTTTGATGTGATTATTGAAAGCGGTAATTGGGAGGATATCATTGGGGATGATGTTGGAAAGAGTCTATGTTTAAAGAATGAAAGACATTAGAATCCATATTTCATTAGTTAAACTAAGAAAGTAGAGAAGATTCCAGTAATAGAATGGTACAAATACAATGTACCTTGGCTATGGGCAAGTCCAAAGATGAGGTATATTTTAATGTAGCGGATATAGATGCTTGTCACTTGTCACTTAACAGACCTGGGCAGTTTGATGTAGCAACCAAAGATTATAGACTAGAAATGTCTTCCAAGTTACATATAGATGGCATGAAGTTTACCTTATTGCTATTAAAGGGAGGCTTCAAACCAAAACTTCTAAAGTGGATAGAAGTCCAAGAAAGTGCATGCTTTTGTTATGAAATAGGTGCTGACATATAACAAAGATAAAAAACAAAAAGAGTATCCAGAAGTAATTAACCTGTTGCTACAAGATGCTCAAATAAAGAACAAACATGAACAAAAGGGAGCTAAATTCAAGAATAAAAAAGCAATATACTAACATCAAAGGATACAAATTTTTGGTAATAAAGAATCACATTATGGTGTTTCAGAAAAAAAGAAAGAATTCTAGTAGACACTTAGAACAAGCTGCAAACCAAAAGTATGGACCACATCAGATTTTTTGAGATCAACAATAATGCTTATATTGTAGACCTCAGAAATACAATATTTCTGAAATATTAAACGTGGCATATATTAATCTATTTTGATCATACATATCCTTTGTATCCAAATGTCAAAGACAACAACTCGAGGTCAAATTTTTCTTAAATGAAGGGGAATAATTGGGATCTGTAAACCAAATCAAAAGAGTTCTAGTATTTTCCTTATTCAACCAGGAAAACTTACTTTTCTTATTTTACTAATTCTTGCCTTTCAATATTTTCTCCATTCAAATAAGATATTTTTATTTCTTTTGGAAGACAACATTAATAACACTACAAATTTTTATCTTAATTTGAGTTTATATTGTATTCTGAAGTTTGTTTATCAAATCCTAAAGTCATTGTTGAGTACCAACCTTTATTTTCATGATTGTACACTACACTATGCACAACCATATAGAGGACAGTATTACCATCAACTAATCAAAAAGGTTGATTGCTCTTGGACATTTTTTTACTTCTCCAAAAACCATATTTACTGTTCAAAGTATAGCAGTAAGGTCCTGGGTCATTAGTTAAGTCAACTTACAGTGCCTCACTAGCTGCAATGTACACGATCTAATTAATCCATGCAGCATCTAAATATACTGGTGTTCGATGTCTCTGGGCAATGGTGAATGAGCTATTAGGTTTCAATACTTACATCAAAATATAGTTGGCTAGTCATTAAGAAGATTTGGCTACCCACTAACAACAATCACTACAGATATGTGGTAAGGTAATGCCCTCCCGAAGAACATTTTGTGATCAGATATCAACTTACCCCAAGCATTTTTTGTGGATCATCAATAGCCTTCTTTGCAGCCTCTGCCGTTCTGTATGTAACAAATCCAAACCCACTGCACAATTGAAGGGGGGAATAAAATGACTTAATTGACAAATAGTGGCGTAACTAAGAACCAGATACCATCCTACAAATGAAATTTCATCCTCAATGTACTCATACAGGCACAGATGCAACAAGACAAAAAGTACAATACCGTGATTCATTAGTATCTTTGTCATAAGCAACTGAACCTTCTTCGATCTCTCCATGCCTAGAGAAGTAGCTAAGCAGCAACTCACTTGTAATTTCTGGTGCCAAACCCCCTATGTAGAGTTTCCTGTGGGATAGATCAGATGTAGCATTTGCCCCCGTCAACCCTTCACAAGCTAAATTACAAACAGCCATCCGCCCCTGGAATAATATCATTTATAAGGATGATCAATAATAAGATTATAGATAGGAGGCTATTCACAAATGTCTAGAAGTTAGACAATTAGGTTAGCAACACTTGATTAGGTTAGCAACCAACAAGTGCCTGGCTACCACAAAAAACATTATATGAACAGGAATCACAAATAAAAGTGAAGGCCGTCATTCTTCCATACCATTATGCAATAAAGTTATTAATTAGTGACCAGAAAATTCAAACCGAAAACCTTGTAGATGATTAATGGTGAGCAGACAGTATCCAGGGAAAAAAATTGCCCTAATTAATTAACCAAGAATGCTACCATGTAGATACCACATGTCAATGTTTAATTGTGTGTGCATGAGAGAGAGAGAGAGAGAGAGAGAGAGAGATTAAAGGATCATCTCATTTATCTTGGATGATGCCTTGTAGTATGTTTATAAACAGTCATTTGCCTGGTGACAAGAACTGTATCTCATATTAGGGTTGACAGTGTAACTTATATGGAGCCGGATCAATTTGAAATGCATCCATGTATTTTTAGGACACCTTCGTCAACAATCGTTATCATAAAGCTGTCCATCAAATCAGACAGCATGCATCCTCCAGCAAGTCTCTTTCTTAACGACTTATCTATTACGCCAAGTATCCTATGACACACAAAGCATGCTGCAAAATGCTCAAGCAGATATAAGTAATATCACCTAATGCATAACATTAAGTTGGTGAAAAAATTCAAAAAAATCCTAATAAAATAATCATGTATTTTAATTTAACAAATAAAATGCTTACATCAATCATCTTGCTTGGAGCCACAAGTGCTTTATGTGCTGATTCCATATGTTTGTAAGTAATGAAACCATAGCCACGTGATTTTCCTGATGCTTTATCATAAATAACAGCACCTTCTTCTATTTCACCATGTACTTGAAATGCCTGAAGGAAAAAAATATAATTGATCAAACTGTTTAAGATCTTAGAAGACATGGTAATAAATTAAAGCAACAAGTAAGAGGGTTTTTTCACGAAAATTTTTGGTCAAATTGTGTGATATAGATAATCATTCCCATGGCACATAAAATCACACACAACAATCAGCAATGCACTCACAGCACACAATGTTTCTGACGTAGTATTCCAGGCCAAGCCACGAACAAAAAGCTTTCGATGGACTGGATCTGCCCTGGCCAGAGTTTTAATTTCTTCAGCAATTGAAGGATATTGGGACCCTCTTTATACCTCAACATGCAAACAAACACACACACACAGCGTCAATCACACAGACATACAGTTGAAGCAGCAGTTTTACATGCCATCATTCACTAGCGACAAGGAAAACATTCTATACGGAAATGGTTAACATTTAATTGGTGAAATTAGACACAGAAAAGAAACACCCCATACCTCGCCCATCCCTCTTCCAAGATATCTCAGAGAAGAGGGGGGAAAAAAACGAAAGAAAGAGCCTAAAAGAAAAGTAATGATCCAAAGCTAAGACAGCATTATAATTTTCAGTCATAAGGGAAGTGTTCCTACTAATATAAAAAATATAACTTGAAAACACTAACTTTCACTGAAATGAAAGAGGATACAAAAGACACAGAGTCGAAGCTTAAATTTTAAATCAGAGCAATAAAGTGGTGCTTTGTTTCTCTCCTAGCAGCCTTTTAACGGGTATAATATTAAATCGCAATTACACTCGTCATCACTGCAAAATCAAATCTTGCAGTTGGATTTATATTGTTAATCAATTCCACTTCTTCTAATTTGAATTCAAGGTCTAAATAGTATCAACGCCACAAAACAAAAATATCAAACAACGAATCTTATGCGAATTGTTAAAACTAGAAAAAGAAAAGGCCAAAGGGGTAAGAAATGAAAGGAAATAATTATGATAAAGAAAAGAATTAAAGAAAGATAAAAATAGACGCACAGTCTGGAGAGAAGATCGATAAGCAGGGATTTGCTGAGAGGGTCAAGAAGAGAGCGAAGGTTTTCAGCTGTTGTAGATGAAATATCACCGCCGTTATTTAAGTCATCCATCTTCCTCTTCTTGATGTCCTCCATCGACAACCAAGTTCGCCGGCTAATCGAGAGGAGGGTTTGTCTTTCGAACTAAGTAATCTGATTATTTCGTGTCCGTCCGTATACCGTGTAAATACACGAGTATATTTAACCAGTAGACAAAGAAGTTTGAGGGGTGCATTGGTATTTATAGTCTCCTGTTTCATATATGTTCAACGGAAAGTAGTGTTATTCGGGTTATAATTTGTGCTATCCTATAGTTCTCATCATTAGCTAATTTGCGAAATTTCTCAAAAGTCAATTGTGAATTCAGGACTCCCTTTAGTATTAGAAATATTTGTTTAACAATACACTATTATAATCTATCTATCGTCTTAAAAATTAGAATTAAAGAAAAGCTAATCATTATTCATATATCTTTATTAAATTTATGAATTTGATACAACTCTTATCTTCTAAAATAATTACTAAATTTGAGTTTAATATTTTCATATTTTAAGTCCACATAGAAATGTCAATGGGTCAGGTTGGAGCGAGCCACTAATCATGGACTGACTTGCCAATCGTTTACCTCGGTCAGTCCGAACAATTTTGACCAGTAGCTTAGTCAACTTGAGTCAAGTGGGTTAAAAGATCGGACCAAAATTGACATTCTTAAGTCCAAATCTGCTTATATATTTACTTATAATTACCTTTTCAAAGTAAAATTAAAAATTCTCTTTCAATTGTTAATTCAATTATTTCTTTCGATTGTTTACTATGTGATATAAATCAATCAAAAGAGAATTAAAATTAGAACAATAAGAATTCCATTAGAAATACATAATAAACAATACCAAACAAAGATAATATTGTGACTAATGTATAATAAGCAAGAATAACAAAATTATATTATCAACAAGTATTGTTTATTGATTCATTTAGCAAACAACAGTGATAAAAATTAGACATATCCTATATGTAATAAACACAAGAAACCACAGCAACTTTATATAAAGATTTTACAACAATATGTCTTGTTAAGATAAAAGATTAATAAATTTGAATTTGACACTGTTTATCTTATGATATATTATTTCGATAAGTTAATATTAAGGGGGAGATTTTATAAAAATTAATAGATAAATAGTTTTTTTAGTAATAGACGAAAAAGAAAAAGATAACTCATACTAATAAAAAAAAGTCTAGCCACACTCTGTATATCCTGCGCGAGTATACTGCCAAACCTTTCGGAGGTTCTGTATGTAAAGTTCATTGCTCCAAGACAAACTTGCCAGCCACTTTGCTCCAACATCCTCTTACATTGCATAATCATATAGAAATGTGGGTGGTGCCGAGGAGGATTTCTTAACGTGAGAACCAGCACCTCAAAGTTCAACCTAACTCATACTCTCCTTTGGCCCTCCTTCTCGCAATAGCCCACGATCATCAGCGTTGCCAGGACTGCACTTAGTTGTGCCACCTGTATGGAGCGCAAGCTAATTTTTCTTCAGGGGGAACCATCGAACCATAATTTCTACCATGTTGCTTGCATATTATCACCATAGAGGAGTACCACTTTCCTGCGCCTTGCGCAACTCCTCTTAACCTTCTTTACAAGAAAGCAATTGTCTCCCACAATATTTCAGCAGTTCTATCCAAAATCTTAGAATTCCTCTACTTCCATAGATACTAAATTGTCAGGGCAAAGAGATATAACCATCTTCCTCTCTCCTTTATATCCCTATCAACCCATTACTTTCGGTCTGATGCATAAAACCTGGGGTGCTACTAAAAAATTCCAAGACCCCTCCAAACAAATTAAGCTAGTTGATAGTCCCTTGTAATATTTTAGCTACATAAGGTGCACCTGGTGGGCTGTTTGGTTGAGGGTAATAGAAATTCTATTACTCTTCTATTCTTAACTGTTATGTATTCTTCTGTTTGGTTTAAATTTGGTCCATATAATAGCCTTTATGTAGAATATGTATTCCTTATTTTAAAGAATAGGCAAAGACAAGGTCTCCCCCATCTTTACCTATTCCATGCATCTTGGGAATAACTTTCTTTGTCTTTGGACAACCCATACCCTTCTCTATTAACAAGAATTATAAATAATAAGTAGAAAATTAATAATATTAATAATTAGTACAATAAATAATAATAATA
>JAOSBN010000004.1:30772305-30788949 GCA_027563595.1 Erythroxylum suave | reverse complement strand
AAATATAATTTATATATTACAATCATTAACAAATTAAATGTAACGTTTCATCATTAAATATAATGAAAATATAAACGCAAAAAAAATTAATGAAAACTATTACCGACGGACAAATGGAATTCCGTCGGTAAAATGTTTTCGTCTATATCGACGGCCCACTTGTCCGTCGGTAACCTTGAAGACCATTTACCGTCGGTAAATTTGCAGACGGAAAGAAATGTTCGGCCTCTAATTTATCGACGGAAAGGAATGTGATGGTCGGTAAACCTTCGTTCTATTTACCGACGGTAAGTGGCTTTCCGTCGCTAATTTTAGCAACGCGAACTTAGTTTCCGTCAGTAAAGTTAGCTACGGCTGAATCAACGATGTTTTTAGCCCGTCGGTAACTTATATACCGATGGAATATTTGGTTATTCTGTCGGTATTTTTCGTCGCTAAACTACAATTTTCTTGTAGTGCTCGCCTCTTTCTGAGGATTTTATGTATCAAAAAGTCTAAGAAGACAATCTATGATTGCATAAAATAATTATGTTGTGAGATTAGAGTTTAACAGGGAAAGAGTGTAGCTACTGTTACAACCATTATTTCAAAAGGGAAAGAAGAGTTATGAAGAGAGTAAGGTTCCTAACAGGAAAGATGCGAGTTATGTGCCCATGGAAAGAAGGGCTTTGTTGTCTCGTCCATCATACTTGGAACTTATCGATAGTCACAAGGTTCTAGTGTTGTTCCATAATAGTCTACTAGACGTTGCAATAGCCTACTTTTCGACTTTAGTTAGTCAATGGTCCTCCCAAAGGTGTTGTTTTAGTTAGTTGATTGTCGTACTTTTCCTTTATGCTCTTTGGGGTTCCCGGTGTGATATCAGAGCCATCTTTTGTGTCTTGGATGGCGATAACATTGTCTCTTGATAAGATTGAGTAGGGAGAGAGCCTATAAGATATGGAAACACTACCAATCTTTAACTTTGTCTATATCTAGTCTACCTTCTAGTGTAAAGAGTGTTTTGTCTAATCGTACAAAAAATTTAGTAGAAATTGCTCATGTTCCAATAGAAAATCGTGTTCGTAAGTCTTCTTTACCTTTGTTGAGTCCGTACAGTATATATTCCCGTGATCGTTCTTAGACAAGGAGTATATGCACTATCATATCTAGATCTTGCCCAAAAGTCAAGGAAATCATCCATAGTTCTATATTGGAATAGTATGGTCTCAAATCTATTATAGTAGAACAATACGTGAAGCTCAAAATAGTGAAAATACCAAAGGAGTTTATCTCTCTTTGGCAAGAACACAACCATACACATCTTTATGTAGGAGTTATACGCCTTCTCACACTTCATGGAAGAAAAAGAATACCTGCTACAACCAGGATATTTCTTTTAGACATTGCCTACACAACATACTAAAATGCCTTGATTGGTACCTTGCTTACTACTCTCAACAATGAAAGTGTCATTCTGACGATAGCACCTGATTTCAATCTCAGGTTGGATGATCCCACTTTATCTTAACAAGTGCAAGTTCAAATCCAGATCACTAGAGCAGATCAAGATCCTACAACCAACATGATTGCTCTACATCACCAGATGATCTATTGTCTGCAGAATCATGCTTTAGACATCAATTTTCCAAATTTTACTTCAGATGCTCTTTACATGGTTGCTGATTGTTCTAATGATTAGACTTCTATTCTTTAGATCCCGAAGCAACTACCAACTGTGGAGCTTGAAAAGTTTATGCCTATTGAATAGATCATCAATTACCAAAAGGTGTTCCACGTGCCTTATCGACACTCTTTTCATACAACAACTCCTCTGATTCTGAAGACATTAAAGAATGGAACTATTAAGTCCATCTATGCAAAGCCCAATGAAGGTCTAGATGGAACTTCTACATCGGGGGCTATTTTCCTGATTCAACCCATATTTTCATATTAAAGGTAAATCTGGTCCTCCTATTCATTATTTCAAATCGAACAGAGATCTAGTTTATGTTAGTCATCATCGTGGACACTTTGTATGGGATGTTGACCCATTTATGTGCAAACTTGATAGTGAAGTCTGTCTTAACCCAGAGTCAGATAGTGATGATGATGATGAGCAGTATGCCAAAAGACGAAGGATGAAGAAAAAGTCTAAAATTCATTGTATGCCTACATAATAATATCATCCACACAAGGATGATTCAGATCCAAATGATTTCAGCAAATCTAATGGTCTAACTATCGAAAGATTTAGACTTAGATCTCTTCGAGAGATGCTGAAATCCTTTATCTGTCAAACAAAGCCAGTAATTCTTCCTACTCCTATACCTTGCATAATGGTAAAGCCATATGAGGAAGATTTTCCCTCTCTACGTAAGAGTACTGATGAATCAACGAGGGTTATCTCTAGCCCTTATATTTGAGCCACAGGAATAACTTCATAAGGAATACTTGTTTATATTCCTTCTGATGAAGTTCTTAACTGGCAAATATTGAATGCAGTAGCACAGAATTGTGGCAAATTATAGACAAATATCAAAGACTTCCATTTATCCAAGTCACTACAACCGATGCTTTTCTTGGAATAATTCATAATGAATTCATTGGTGACTTTCAACTTATAGATAAGCAGATCTGTCAGGAGTATTTTGTAATGAAATGTTGTTCACTTGACGAGCATAATTTACAGAAGCATTGCCAATGTATGACAGAAAGGTATTATCTTTTGAATGGATGGAATGATTTTAATCTTCGATATACTTTTATCTCATCCCTTCCAGATCAACTGCAACCGGAGTTACAAAGGACCATAGTTTCTTGACAAAGAGATGAATAATATATCTCTTAAAGAAATCTACTAGTTTGCTTTAGCTTCTTTTGATAAGTTGTGTGATCAACATGCCTTATTTAAGAACATTGTTAAAGGTGGTCCACTTCTCAAATAAGTTTGCAAGAAGTCTTATCTTCAGGTTAAGTGCAAAGATTAGAAGAACTGTGATTGTAGTAACAAGAAAAAATCTCATCATAAACAAGCCTACCATCAAAGAAAGTTCCAGACAAATGGAAGGCTACAAGCCTTTAAGAAAAAATTATTTGGGAAAAGATGGAACAAAAAGAAAGTTTGTTTGATTCTTCAAGAAGAAATCCCATCATTCTCAGAAAGCTGATCGATGTTTTCTTTGTGGACAATCAGGACATTTTGCACGAACTTGTCCTCACAAAAGCAAAAAAGATGTCAAGTTATTGAAGCAAATGCAATCAATTTTGCCTATTCATTCTTCAATAACTTTGAAGAACTTATTGAGGAACAATCTACTGAAGATGAAGATACAAAGTTTGTTGTTTCTGTTACAACCCTTAAACACAAATCTTCTAATGATTCTCTATACATGTTACAGCAAACCTGTATGAAATTAGATCATACTCTAGTACAACGACCATATGTCCAGATCTAACTCTTTAGACAAGATAAATATGATCGACCCATCAAAGCTATTGGGTTTATGGATACTGGATCTAGTTGTACGATCATGAAGCCCAACATTTTATCTTATGAGACATGGACCTCATATGATGAATATTTTATAGCTGCAGAAGGTAATTCATTCAAAATCGTGCTTATTAAAAAAGAAAGATCGGAGTTCAATTCTTTCCATAGTGTATAGTTTGGACTAAAGTGCTTGGAAGTAATCTACCTGCCCCAGATATTTTCATTAATATGGATATATACAGTAAAGCCTCACGTTTACAGATCCTACCCATAGGCTCAGGTATCAATCATTTTTCAGTCCGTACACTGAAATAAAAATATGTTTGAACTTTCTCAAGTTCCTACACCATATACATCACTGAGAGATAAATTGTTGGAATACTGTCCTTAATCACATGCACATTTTACTCATCCATATCCTCTTTGGTAAGTCTACCTTTAAAAAAAATGAGGATATCAATCCTATGAAAGCCACACATCCAGGGATGAACCCTGATGACCTTAAGCTCACACAAGATGAGTATGCTATCCTTCTGAAGCAAATACTAATTGAGCCTACAAAATCAGATTGGGCTTGCCAGACATTCTATATCAATAAAGGTTCAGAGCAAAAGGCGATAAAAAGAGATTGATAATTGATTACAAGCCTCTGAATGTATTTTTGCAAGATGATAAGTTTCCTCTTCCAAGGATCAGTACTCAGGTACTCTTTTTAAAGGAAGTTGTTATCTTTTCCAAGTTTGATCTTAAAGGAGGATTTTGGAAATTAGGTGTTCATCCCATTGAGAGGTATAAAACTGCATTCTGCATTCCCAATACACAATACTAATGGACTGTTATGCTATTTGGGCTTAAAATCACCTAATCACTGTTTCAAACAACCATGACCAAGATCTATGAGCCTATCCTCAATAATGCAATCATTTACATCGATGACATTCTTCTGTTCTCAACGACCCATGAGAATCATCAGGTCTTACTACAACAATTCTTAGATCTTACTAAATAGTATGGTATTATGCTTTCAGCCTCTAAAAGTATCATTGGTACAACACAAATTGAATTTCTGGGTATGGATTTCAAAAATGGATTCTACCAACCTAGTCAACATATTGTACAAGAGTTGTTACATTTTCCTGATGAACATCTCTCTGTTAAACAGATACAACAATTCCTTGGGATTGTTAATTACATCCGTGAGTTCATATTATGCGTGATAGCTTACACTTCATGCTTATCCAAACTACTGAAAAAGAATCCACCTCCTTGGACTTTAGAACAAACAAAGTTTGTCCAATAAGCATATTTGTCAAGATCCTCCATCCTTAAAGATTCATGATAAGGGACAACACATTTTACAGACAGATGCTAGTGACAATTATTAAGGTGCTGTGCTTCTAGAAGAAATAAATGGCAATCGTCATTATTATGGTCATGCGAGTGGATAATTTCGATTTTTTGAATGTCATTATCACATCAGTTCTAAAGAGATTCTAGCTGTTAGAAGAGGCATTGAAAAGTTTGCTTTCCACCTCACACCTTATCACTTTGTCATTGAAATGGATAACACATCCTTCCCTAAGATTCTTTATCAGCCCAAGAAACATCTTCCCAACAGTCAATTGCTTTGTTAGCAGGAATGGTTTTCTTGTTATAAATTCCTCATCCGCCACATCAAAGGCCACCACAATACACTTGGTGATTTTCTTTTTCGACCTACTAAACCTATCTTGTTTCTTTCAAACTCGTTGCATCATTTTATTCTTCTTTTTTGACTAATGGAGTTTCCTAAGTTTGCAAAATATAAAGGATTTTCCTCCTCTGTTCACTACTAAGCGCAAAAGACTTCTCTAAGTAATTCTGGTTCAACTAATCCAGACTCTTCTTCCAATTTACAATCATGACATGAACTAATCCGTGACACTTAGTGCATCAGATGCCTCCATTATGAGACTCGTCTTTTTAGGAGTTTTATTTTTTAGTCTTTTGATGAAAGAGAATCTTTGTGACCCACAAATCACTATGCAAGATTCTTTTTTATCATCATATTGTTTTCTTTTTAGAAATTGTTTACTTTTTCAAAGTAACTTTGTTAAAGGTGTGATGATTATACTTTAAAGTTGCTTTCTTTTTTAAAATTATAATAAGTGTGCCTTTAGAGAATTTTAATTTTTTGTCCTTGCTTCCCTTATAAAAATAAGGTTTCTCCTTCGTTATAAGCAGGCTTAGATTTGGCTTGAAGTATTTCAGTGAATGTTTGACTGAGTTTTTGCATTATCTCTAAATTCTCCCTTTCCTGAAAGCTTAAGTCTTAAGTGCATGCTACCATTTATCATTACACAGAGGTAAGTATGCTTTACTCTTACCTCTTTTAAAGATCTTCTATATCAAAAAATCTAACACACGCGAATTCAAGTCAAAGATTCTTAGGAGCCTCTCATGTTAGTTCGGTTAAAGAAATAACGATGTCGTATGCGCTGACATCATATCCCAAAGTCACCCATTTTTAGTTAGTGCATATAATAATTTAAGTGCGGATTGAGAAATACAGAGAGAATAAAAGGCCGATTAGTGTCACTTGTTTTTAGTAATGGAAACCGTATACCTTCTCTGAGTCTCTCTCGCACTCTCACTGCTTGTCAAAACCATCTCCACACTTATCTTTCGTTCCGACAAACTCCCTCCTGGCCCTCCTACGTTCCCCGTCATCGGCAACTTCCTATGTCTTCGCAAGTCCCTCTTCGAACTCGAGCCTATCATTCGCAGTTTACACACCAAATTCGGCCCTATCATCACCCTCCACTTTGGGTCTCGTCCGGCCATCTTCGTGGCCGACCGCTCTCTCGCCTTCCAGGCCTTAATCCACAAAGGAGCTGTCTTCGCTGACCGACATCAAGTCGATGCCATCACCGGGACACTGTTTACAAAAATACAAACCATTAATTCCGCTCGATATGGGCCTACTTGGCGCCTCCTTCGCCGAAATCTTACCTCCCAAATTCTCCATCCTTCTCGGGTTAAGGACTACTCTCATGCCCGTAATTGGGTTCGGCAGATGCTTGCGAATCGATTGGAATCGGCGTCCGACTCTGGAAATCATGTTAAGCTTGTGCAAGAGTTTCAGTACGCCATGTTTTGCTTGTTGGTGTTCATGTGCTTTGGAGATAAGCTTGATCAAAACCAAGTGAAGGAAATTGAAAGAGTGGAGCGGGCTATGCTATTGAATTCAAGCAACTTCAATACGCTGAATTTTTGGCCGAATGTGACCAAAATCGTGTTTCGGAAAAGATGGGCAAAGCTTTCTCAGTTGCGGAAAGACCAAGAAGATGTGTTGATTCCTCTGATAACAGCAAGGAAAAAGATCTATAGAGAGAGGCAGAGTAAGGCCAAGGAAGACTTTGAAAATGAAAAGGACAGACTTGTTTTGTGTTACGTTGATACCTTGTTAGATCTGCAACTTCCTGACGGGTCGAAGCTTGTTGAAAAGGAAATTGTGTCTCTGTGCAATGAGTTCCTCAACGCAGGTGCGGATTCTACTTCCACAGCTTTGGAATGGATCTTAGCAAACTTGGTCAAATACCCACACATACAGGAGAAGCTTTTTAATGAAATCAAAGGGGTTATGGAAAGTGAAGAAGAAGAAGTGAAAGAAGAAGAAGAAGAGGTAAAAGAAGAAGTTCTGCAGAAAATGCCATATCTTAAAGCAATCATTCTGGAAGGTTTAAGACGACACCCGCCTGGGCATTTCGTGATACCACATGCAGTGACTGAAGATATAGAATTGGGTGGACATGTAATACCCAAAAATGGAACAATCAATTTCATGGTAGCAGACATTGGTTGGGATCCAGAAGTGTGGGAAGATCCCATGTCATTCAAGCCTGAAAGGTTTATGAATGGTGGTGAAGGTGAAGCAGTGGACATAACAGGTAGCAAAGAGATAAAGATGATGCCTTTTGGAGTTGGAAGGAGGATTTGTCCAGGTTATGGCTTGGCGATGCTTCATTTGGAATATTTCGTCGCCAATTTGATATGGAAATTTGAGTGGAAAGCTGTGGATGGAGATGAAGTGGATCTATCTGAGAAGCAACGGTTCAGCACGGTGATGAAGAATCCATTGAAAGCCAATTTAATAGCCAGGATAAAGAACTAGTGTACCATGTTGTGGAAAACAAGTACGAACTTTTCTGTACATGTACAACTTAACAAAGAATCAGATGCAGCTCCAGGCATCCCAGTAAGTATTTTGGACATGTGACAGAGCAAAAGTACAACTTTTGAATATTGGAATCCCAGGATGTTGAGTCCGGATCTTCTATCTAAGATTATTCTGTCTTACTCTATCTAACGTTAAAACCATGTTATTTTTGTTAAAAATTTAAACACGTGGCCTCTCGTTCTTCTATCCTATCTTTTCTCATCGCACACTCCTTTGTCAAGCCGAGCCACCTATGAGCCGCGTCCTTCTCTCTAGAGCCATGCACTTACTTGAGATATTATAATTATAAAGTTTTTTTAATGAATTTGAATTTATGAAATAAATTTAAAATTTAAATAAAAATAAAGAAACATTAAATAAAATATCAATTTTAATTTTAACTACAATTATCTTATTATTAAGTTTTTTAGACAATTTTTTAATTTGTGTTTTAACAGGAAAGTTACAATCGTGGTGGGCACGATCGCAACTCCCAGCATCTGTCTTGTGACTTTTCCACTTCCACTTCTACATTATTATTTATATAATTATTTAGTAATTTATTTATTTATTTATTCATTTATGTTGATAATTAATTATTTGTCTTTATTCTAAAAGTCCCTTAATTTTTGTTTGTTTGTTTATTCTTTTTATCTTGGTGATGAGTATAAATATATATTTTTATCCTTATTATTATTAAGAACAAAATTAATAATAATAAGGAATTTAATAATATTATTAAATATAATTAATAAATAAAAAATTAAATAATAATAAGAATAATAGTAAGTAGAAAATTTATAATAATCATAATTAAAAACAATTAAATTAATAAGAATAATTGAAGAAATAATAATAATAATAATAATAATAATAATAAATAATAAATAATAACAATAATATAATTTATAATAATAAGAAGGAATTTAATAATAATAAGGAATTTACAATTAGCAATAATAACAATTATTATGAAAATAATTTATAAAATAACAAATTATAAGAAATTTAATAATAATAATAATAATAATAATAATAATAATAATAATAATAATAATAATAATAATAATAATAATTATTATTATTATTATATTTATATTTCGTTTGCATATTTTATCCATTTATGACAAATTCCCTATATATTTTTAATATAACAAACTTTAACCTTGTTAATTCCTTTCTTGGTACACATTTCAAAGTTTAAATATTTATAATTTTATTAAAAATATTTAATTTCGTAATATTCATTTATACATTAAATAATAGAACAAGTTTAGCATAATCAAAAAGTCCCTTGTGAGAAAACCAACCCTCAAATCAGATTACATAGATGATATCTATGAAATGCAAAATTTTTTAGAAAGGTGCCTTCCTCACGATCATGCTACTGCACGGTCATCATACCGATGTTCATTATGAAATATCGTGATCGTGTAGTAACACGATCGTGACGACGACTTAATTATTTAGAATTTAATATTAAAATTTTGAATTGATTATGTGTCACGTGCGTGACTTCATAAGTCACACCCGTGACTAAGTGGTGTATAGTTTTAAGTTTTGCTTACATATTCTACTATTTACTTTCTATATTTTATCCATTTATAACAAACACATTACATAATAATAATAATAATAACAATAATAATAATAATAATATCAAATGATTACAAAATATTATTTAATTCACTAATTAAATTATAATTAACTGATTGATATATTATATACACATACACGGCTATGGCTTAATTAGTAATGATAATAATAATGGCTATTAATTACAAAATAATATTTTACAATATTATTCGATAATGACAATAAAATAATTAAAATTAAAAGGAATAATTAATTTATATTTTTAAAAAGTAGATAGAGAATTAATAATAATTATTAAAAATGACAAGAATAAAAAGTTAAGAAGAAAATTACTAATAATAAGGAATTTAATAATAATGATGATAATAAATAATTTAATAATAATAAAGAATTTAATAACAATAATAATATATATAATTAATTAAGATAATAAAATAAAAATAATAAAATATTAGTAAGTATTATAAAATTTAATAAATTTAATAATAATAAGAAAAAAACTTAACAACAAACATAAAAGTAAAAAAATAACTTTGATATAAAAATAATTATGATAACAAAGTATTTATTAATAGTAAAAATAAGTTTTTATTATTTATATACACACATTAAATTAAACGAGAAAAAATTTATAGGTGTGATAGGTAGGATTTGACAAAATTGTCTTCATGAAAGTTATGACACTTTCTTTTAACTTTCTAATGGCAACGATATTTACAATAAGGAGAAAATAAGAGAATAAGAGATAAAAATGTGATCTAAAATTTCAATTATTAAACTATAATGATATTGGCATAGTTGAGCAAAATGGTCTTCAAGAATGTCGTAGAATCTTTCTCTTAGCTTGTTAATGATATAAAGTTTGTAATTTTTGAACTTCGGGGTAGAAAGTTATGATGAATTGAAGTAAGTGTGTGCGTTTGGAAAGTCATGATCGTGCTTTTCACTAAACGTCGCGATTGTGACGAATGTGCTACGAATGCGCTATTTAGTAAATGTCACGATCGCGACGAAGCACGATCGCGACTTTGTCCTTTATCTTTTTCCCTCACGCTCGGTACTCCTCAATCTCACACCCATGACTTTTGGATTTCCTCTCTCTTCTTTCAGTTAGTTAATTCATAAGTATATTATTTGTTTTACTCCCCATTCTTGACTTCTCCTCGTATTATTTCATTTTTATTATTAGTTTTTTATTTCAAACAGTCCCGCCATGCATTCTTTATTATTATTATTATTATTATTATTATTATTATTGTTGTTGTTGTTGTTGTTAATTTTTTTCTGATTTTTTCCTTATTATTATTAATTTGTTTAAGTTTATTTTTATATTTATTAAATTCCTTATTATTTTTAAATTCCTTATTATTATTAATTTTCTTCTTATTATTATTAATTTTATTATTCTTATTATTATATTTAAATATTAGTTTTATGAATTTTTACTAACTATTATTCTTATTAATATTAATTTTATTATTTATATTAAATATATTTATTATTGCTATTAAATTGCTTATTATTATTTATTAAATTTTATGTTATTATTAAATTCCTTATTATTATTAATTATCTTCTTCTTATTATTAAATTTATTGTTCTTATTATTATTAATTTTCTACTTACTGTTAAATAAATCAAACTTTGTTTCTTGTGATGGGCTAATTTTTAAGGTGCAAAAGCAAAGTAAAAATTAAAAACGTTTTGATTAACAAATTTATAAGCCCATAAGAAAATTTTTTTTAAACATGCACGAATACATTTCCCAAAAATTCAAAGCCTTCAAAATCTAAAACTCTATAATTCATTACTCATATATATTTAACAATTTCCTACATAATAAATTACATTATAGTAACATATTTTAATGAATTACATTGCATTAACATATAAGCAACATTTAAGAATTGCATAAGTCACCAACTTCTAATAAATGTTAAGTTTGTTTACATCAGCAACCAATAATCAGTTTTAACCTAAATTATTATCATAATCATCTTTTACAAATACAAAAATTTTTAGCATGAAGACAAATACCACATTTGTCAATGGAAATACCAACTCCTAAATTGTTAACTTCTTCCAGATTTGCAAAACCAAATATCTGTTGTGGGTGTAAATCAATATGCATGTTAAATAATTAATACAATAAAAAACATGTAATGCAATTATTAAAAAATTGAAATTAAGACAAAAACTTTCTTCAAATTACCATAAGTAAATCAGTCATGCGCGATGAAGATGAGATAACAACACTAATATTTTGTTGACTTGTTTTAACATCATTGACCTAACATGATAAATGATTCAAAGATTAATAACACATTACAAAACTAAAATATTACGAACAATAGAAACAAATAGTTTAACAAAGAATACCAGAGGATTTGTTGTATAATGATAATGAATGTATAGTATAGTTGACTTATCTGTATGAACACCTATTGGTTGCATTTCGTAATTGTCATAACCAATTGGTTGATAAATAAAAATTTAAATTCAGTAAATTATTATGCCCAGAAGACAATATTACAAATAGAACCTGAGATTGTTGTATACGATCTTCATGATTGCACACCATACTTGCCAAATCCTTGCAAATAGAAACTGTTTGCATTTTGGTATTTCTCATAAGCAATAAAAGAAAATTTTGTTGAAAACAAATAGCACAACACATGCAGACATTATTAATTACCCAATGCTATCCTGATGTTGATGTAATATGGGAGCTTGTATGCTGGAGGTAATTTGAGTTTGTTAGGAATTATCTTCAGATTCCTGAATAAAGTAGTTTAGGCAAAAATTACTTAAAATTATCAGTATAAAAATTATATGTTAAGTCAAGAGGACTTCACGATGATTAATTTTGATGACAATCAAATAATGATAATGTTATAAATAAATGAATGTTTTGATAAGTGTGTTAAGTGTGCAGAAGCAAAAAATAGACGAAGTGCAAAATACAGACGAAGCGCAAAACACAGACAAAGCGCAAAACACAGACGAAGTGAAAACACAGACAAAGTGCAAAACACAGACCAAGTGGAAAACACAGACGAAGCGCAAAACACAGACGAAGCGCAAAACACAGACGAAGCACAAAACACAGATGAAGCGCAAAACACAGACGAAGCGTAAAACACAGACGAAGTGAAAATACAGACGAAGTGTAAAACACAGACCAAGTGGAAAGCACAGACGAAGCGCAAAACATTGACGAAGCGTAAAACACAGGCGAAGTGAAAACATAGACGATACAAAGAAGAAGTTACGCCAGTACATTGGACAGTTACTTAGTTGGAGTTAGTTACAGAACTAAACTAAATAACAGTTTTCAAGATTCAAGAAGCAGTTATCAAGGATCAAGAAGCAGTTAGAGACTTAGGCTATAAATAGTAGTCGTACTCGAAGATTTTACAATCTTACGAATCTTACAACCTTTGAGAAAAATCATTGATCTTTGAGCTTTCAAGTGCTTACATAGAAAAGAGAAATTATGTAGTGCGATACTAAGAGAGCTAACCCTATTGTAACAAAAGCTCACAATATCTTTCTAGTGAGAGAAAGAAAAGGCTGAGAGCCTGAAGAGGCTAAGGTAGCAAAAAGAATATTTTGTGTAAGAGACCTAAAGAGGCTCAGGAAGGGAAGAAAGAATACTTGTAATTTGTCGAAGTATAGTGAAATACTCAGACGAACTTTGAAGACTGGACGTAACCCACGGTTTGGGGTGAACTAGTATAAAAATCGCAGCGTCTATCTTCTATCATTTTACTTCATTTTATTTCGTTGTTAAACAAGTATATAGAAGTTATTTGCGATTTAACTACGTAACAATTGTCGTATAATCTTTGTGATACTCTTTTAACAAGTTAGAGTAGTTTTTAACAAGATTTTGTATTCACAAAAAGAATACACCATTCAACCCCCCCTCTTGTGTATCTAGTTTATTATACGTAAATTCTATATTAACGTGTGATTTACTTCATTATATACATCCTTTGAAAACAATATCACCAAAAGTTTAACCTGAGTATTAGAAAGGAGATCACCGTCGAATCTGTCATATTTGTTGAAGTCTTGCATTTCTTCACATTCGTTCTCTTCTTTGAACTTTTCTTTAGTCCACCCCTCAATCTCTTGATGTAGGCTTTGTCTTCATTTTCACACCTCTTATGTGATTCATTTCAACAATATTAATGTCAACTTCATTCAGCACATTCATTTGAGTATTTGAGCGTTGGCTAAACTCTTGATGTTGTGATATTTGGTTCTTTTGATCAACTATTTCTTCACCTTCCAATTTCTCATCAACCATGTTCAACATGTTCAAAAGATGATCTTTCACAATTTTATAGGTATCTCTCCTCTCTGCTGCTCTTATAACCAATCGCATGCTTAATGTACACAATTCTTTATACCTTATAGTTGATAGTAGTTTAGGATCCATATCAGTTTCATTGACAGTTGACTCCTAACTATCAATCGTCTAGGATTTTGCTTTCCTTGTCCATCTTTTCAAAATATACTTGCTTGGGATTGTCTAAATATTTTTCAAGTTATAAACCTTCAACACATGAGAGCATAAAATGCTAGCAAACTCAAACTTCCCACAACTTAAATGAGCTTCATCATTACATGAATCATAATAGACCAATTTAGAGTAGCTCTTCCCAGCAAGACTGATCTTATATTTCTTAACCGTACCATCTTCACCGCAAAGACATGATTCCATTGATCTTGAAAACATTTAAAAACTTCTGGCGCGTAGTAAGTAGCTAATTGCTTTAAAATTTTAACAGATACTGACAATGTTGGACTGCTTACATTACTTCTAAAATCAGCTTTTAACTCCTCAAATCGACGATCTTCAATAAGCCTGTGGAAGTGATTAAAAAATTGTAATAAGTTATGCTGATAACGGACGTACCTTTTTATAATACTATTCATGCTCTCACTTCATTGGGTGGTCATCATGTATGCACAAAACATTTTGTGTCCATAAACTAAAGTCCATTTTTCCTTAACATGATACATATGTTTCAACCATTCATTATCTTCAAGTTTGTATTTTTCCAACATCTTATTCCATGCAATGCAAAAATCTTCTTCTTCTTCATACTCATATATGCATGAGCTGAAATCCCCTGAAAACTCTTTAAAATTAGAAAATACACCACTCAAATAGATGGCAGCATTTTGATAAATGTACCAAACACACAGTCGATGATGAGTATTTGGCCATCTTAAAGCTAATGCCTTTGCGATCGCCACATCCTGATCAGTAAGAATAATTGTAGGCTTTTTCTCAGACATCGCTTTATCAAATGTCTCGAACAACCACTCAAATGTAAGATCGGTTTTGTCATAGAGGAATGCAACACCAAAAACTATTGTTTGCTTATGATGGTTGACACCGACAAACAAAGCAAGTAGACGACCCTCACCGTTCTTCTTGTAAGTAATATCGAAGCACACAACGACACCAAAGTCTAAGTAGTCATTCCTCATTTTTTGCGTTAGACCAAAATATGTTAGTGATCAAATCATCTTCTTCCACTTGAATGGCATAAAAGAAATTTGGATCTTCCACCTGAATCTTATACAAATATTCTAAAACCCCACCTGTATCTCCCTTTTTCATGTCTCTTGTTCTTTTAGACCTTAAATAATTCTTGTAATCGTTTGGAATAAAGCCAACATTATTTCTCCCACCTGCTTGTCTCACCATAAGATCATGGGATGCTTTCGATCGATTTCCCACATCATTAGCCATTTCAATTTGCATTACTGCAACCAAAGATATCTTTCTGTGACTTCTATGCAAATGTGTTTTGTTTGGGGATGAAAGGTAGTGATTGTGCTCCTTCACAAATTGAATGAATTGAAATTTTCCAATTTGCACACTATTCACTTTCATCCTTGCCTCACAACCAAATCTTGTTTCTAAACGTGGAGCTCTTACATACAAATCTCTTTTATTGGGCATTCGTTTACCCTCAGCACTGCAACAAAAAAGCCTATAAATCAATTTACCACATTTATCTTTCTGACTTTTGCTTCTTCTAATTCCAAAGCCCACATGCTTCGCATAAGTCAAATAAAATTGATAAGCTTCTTCTTCTGTCGCAAACTGCATGCCAATTTTCGGTACTAACTCTCTTCCAACCAAATCTCTTGAATTCATATTGCTACTCTCGTTCCCAAAGCCAATATCATTGTTACACTAGTCATTATCAATTTCATAATCTAAACGACGACATGGAGTCGATGTACCATCCATTTTCACACCTGTCAAATTAACAAACGAGGAGCATTATTTTCAGATAAAATTATTAACACAACCAAAAACGACTTAACAAAAGCCTAGGATGTTTTATTTTTTTTCCATCCATATGTTCTTTCATTCCTGTAACAGAAAAAGCTATCAGAGATTTGATAGAAAGTTGTTTCCATTTTACAAATAATATGTTTACGTTAACATTAACTACAACTTAATGTTAACCTACTCAACCGTTATACATTAATTATCACTGACGTGTATATAACACCAGAAACTATAAATACTCCCATAAAAGTTAGATACGAAAAAATTTGAAATATCTTCAACACTTACTTAAAATATAAATAATAACCAACTCAACCTTTACATATTAATTATCACTAACGTATATGTAAAACCACAATTTATAAACAGAAACATAGCAGCTAGATAACAATGAATACAAAAACGTTAAACAAAAACATACAACTTATATAACAATGAATTCTAAATATCTTCAATAATTACTGTAATGAAAACATAAATAACAAATTATCTTTATCAACAAGCTAGTAAATAAACAAAGGCAAAAGATACCCATTTCTCAATAACTGGTTATCATAGACAAATGGTAAAAAATTTAACACTGAGAGGGAGATAGAGACTAACAAATTAGATGTAGAAAGGATGATTTTTGGGAGACGATCATAAGTTAATTTAGTTGAAGGAATTAAAGTTTGAGAAAATGGGATAAACAAATAAGTTCAATGATGGGAAATTAATTTCTAAAGAATTTATTAATATTGTATTTTTGTAATTTTTTTCATTATCATTTTAATTCCTTAATATAATGTAATAATAAATTTTTATTTTATTTTAATTAAAATTTAATTATATTATTAAATTATATAAAGGAATTAAATTATTTGTTTAAGGAATTAAAATTTAGTATAATGAACAAATTACAAAATGATAGCAGAACATTTTCTACTACCTAATTTCTATATTTGATCCATTTATAACAAACACATTACATTATCTGTATTATAATAATAATAATAATAATAATAATAATAATAATAATAATAATAATAATAATAATAATAATAATAATAATAA
>JAOSBN010000004.1:30755164-30772205 GCA_027563595.1 Erythroxylum suave | reverse complement strand
TATTTTCATACAATATTAATACCTAAAATGATTTTAATTATAAAATCATAAGCTTAAATGCTAGATCTGAAGTAGCCCAAGCCCAATCGAAAGTAGCCCAAGTCAATATTAAAATTTAACATTTTTTATTTTTTAAAAAAAGAAAAATAGTGTCGTCTTCCACCTCCAACCGGGTCGGGCGTGACCCCGTTGGAACCAGTCGGAGCTCCGATTGGAAAAGTGCATAGAAGACACCAAATCATACAAGGATGCTGCCAGTGGGATAAGGATGACCGGGAGACGAGCACCAGACGTCCAGAAACCGACCATGCAACAAGCGAAAAATCACAAAATACCAACGTCGAAAAATCACGCACGTCTGACGTCATCCCTCCTCTCCCACATTCCAATCATGGCTTGGAGCTCCATGGAGTACCCAAAAGATGACTCTCCCGTCCATAGTTCGTGAAAAATGAGTCAGAAAAATTCAACACTCTCAACTCATGTGTTTTGGCAATAAAAACGCAAAATAGAGTAAACCAGAGGGAATTTTTCACCAAGTGCATAAGCAAGGCAGAGGCAGTAGCATGCTTTGATACCAAATGTAATAAATACCAACACAAGGAAACAACTCATACATGTATTGTTCCATGCTCATATTCACGGATAGTACAACACATGCATGATTAATAAATTGGAAGCGTAATAAAGATAAATCTACTTCCAGCCATTGCCTTTCCATCGAAGTTCCTTAGTCTATGTGAAGGTTGGAGCTTCTGTCCTCTTCCAGAGCAGATCGATGGTGTCAACTAATGAAGCTTGGAGACGACAGGGACCAACTGATGCTTTTAAAACAACACTTCATACCCTACTGTCCATTACAGAGGCTGAAGGTTGAGAAAGTGGGCGACAAACACACATGCAGGAGTTACAGGACATGATGAAAGGGACCATGTACAGGGAGAAGGGGCCATATACAGGTAGGTAAGGTTTGACCGAAATCGTTACACGTATATCATGTTCTCACCAATAAACATGTGATAACATAAAAGACATCAAGGTAGAAAATGTTTTAGATGAAATCTTTGTATGCCGAATAGATTTTATTCGTTTTAATGATCCCCATTCCTCTTCTCTATATAAAAAAACAACTTTAAAATTGATCTCCTGAGGGTTAATGTATCTTATAACAACTAACCATAGATTTTTATATAGAAAAGAATGAAAAAATGATTCTAAATTCGGGTTTCTAGCTGCTTAAATATGTTTGGTCCATGTCAAACAAGGTATGGGACACGACCTTATCTAAAGGCATGTATCTTTTTGTAACTTTATAAAGTATGATAGGGACTATGGCACACCCATATCGTAGGCTATATATTTCTCTGTATTTTTTTCCAAAAGCAACAAAGGTTGAGACATGATTATATCTCATTCTTTGTTTCTCTTAATATGTTTTCGCCATCAATTGGTTTCCTTTATGTCTATGATCTAGGCTATGCCTTCATTTCCATGTGGTTCAGGAGTGATACAACTGCTAGGTCGTGTTGAACTAAAAAAAATGTAATTTATTATTTTTTTTGCAATTCTCTCAATTTCTTTGCAATTCTTATCCAAGATGACATCTTCTTATTTAACTAAGAACATAGAATAAATTAAGTAAAATGATGTAATTTAAGATTAAAAGAACAAGAGTTATATTTAATGGCTTACTATAGTAGCTTGTGAGTGGAGAAGAAGATAGTAGCGTGAAACAAGTGAAGAGCCGAAAGTTGAAATATATTAGAAGAGCACAAGAGTAGCATGAACCAAGTGAAATCACAAGAGAGCTGAAACTTCGTGGGAGCTGAAGTAGAAAAGAAGGTGTGACCTACATGGGGGTTGCGTGAAGGACAAAGCTTAGGCAGAGAAGAAGGAGATACGTGAACAGTGACAATGGACCAAAAACTCCAACATTAAATTGTCCCATCAAGCTATACTGACAAGGAGTGGCAATAGGAACAAAGGAGGGGTGGCCATAGAGAGAAAATAGAAAGGCTTGTGATTTCGGTGGTCATTCTTTGTTCAATCCTTTTACATAAATGGAGGCTATTAAGGTTGATTGTTGGAGCTTAAAGATCGAAATGAAAGGCCAGCTTCCCTATGCTGGTTCAACAAGGACTGTCAATGCCAAATCACGGTTAAGCTATTTTTTTGCACTTTAAGGTTGTAATTTCTGTTTGGATTGTTGTGTTGTTAGTGTCGATTGAATTAGGTTTTCAGATGAATGATCTTAATATGTTATTTTGATTGTTTTATTTTGAACCTATTGCTAAAACATTAAATGTAATCCATAATTGTGACTTTTGATGTTTGTAAGTAGCGTCTAATGATTGTTGATCGTTAGGAACAACATAAATTAGGTTAAATAACCTAAATGTGTGAGCTTACTGCCTATATTGATTGTTTTCCAATTCATAATGTGGCTGCCAAATTAAATCTAGAGATCGTATCCTAGGTTATTTGGTAGTTAGGTTTAATTAATGATCATATCTTGATTAAACACGACCTAAGGGAAAACTGAGAACTAATACAACCCATCCTTGTGGACGTATAACCTAAGTTGGAGGGATCACCCAACTTGAGTTATGGAGGAAACCAATAGCCAAATTTCTTCTAAAATCAGCTGCAAGGAGTACAAGGATTTCAACGAAGGAAATAATGAGCACAGGGAGCTTCTTCTTCTAGTTTAGGTACATCTTTAGAAGATCTTGTTAAGAATATTGCTGCTAACAATCTGCAATTGCAACAGGATATGTTGCAATTCCAACAAAATATACGACAACTATTTCAGCAAAGTGTACAACAAATTCGACAGGAATCAATAGCAAGCACACAAAATTTGAAAAACCAAATAGGTCAGACGACATTGAGGCTCAATCAACTAGAATCGCAAAGTGGAGGAAAATTGTCATCCCAAGTCGAGGTAAACCCAAAGAATGTCAATTCTATATCCTTGAGTGTAACCATCGAATAAACGTGTACATGTCTGTCAGAAAGGACATGTTAACTTTCTCACCTTCATTGTACATAACGTGGCATCACACACTAAATCATCAATCACACATATTCAAAACCCAAAATATTATCACATTATATCAAAACTATAATTTACATTGTTTAATATAGTACAATATCATCCATGTTTATACAACATTATCTTATGAACATGAACAACTCAATACACACCAATTACTATAAACTATATATAAAAAAACTATGTCCTCAATCCCAACTGACCGACCTTTGAGCCAAATCTGACTGAAATAGTTGCACAAAATATGCTTCTATAGAGTCTTAGAAGCTAGGTCGTCTTACTCTCAAACCTGAAAAGCAACGGTGCAATTTTGATGAGTTTTGCAAATTCAACGGAGTAACCATCCTTGATGGTTCACTCATGTCATAAAACAATATCATTTATAGCATGTAAGTATACAGTACGAATCCACTTGACAAGTATCAAATACTATCACAGATAAATCATTTTTCAATTAAATAGTTCAATCATAAAACGACATTCACACAGCTTTGCAAATCATTCAATGAATACAATTTATATGCGGATGCAATATGTATGAGACTTATATTCATTTTTATATCGTTATGACTGTGTGCTTTTACAGTATCCCGAATTATCGGGCTCAGTCAGTGACTCATTGATCACAGTGAGCCATAGGCTCGAACCATATATGCGAGAGCTTAAAGCTCTTATCAGTAACAGTATCAGTAGCAACACCAGTCACAACTCCTTTATATTACATGCATCGGAATGAAGTGCATGCTACAATGTAGTCATTAAACTTAATCACTTTTATTTGCATGTAATATAACAGTATATCAGTTACAATATCATTTACAATAATAGTCACAGTAGCAGTGGTCATCGTACTAGGTCCGACATTCAACTTTTTAGTTGAGAATCAGAAAATCAATTAGGTGGATGCATTCACATTCAATCAACACTTCCAATATCATTCTCATGCATCAAAATGCCTTGGATAATTTTGTCCGGAATCCAGTACACAATCAACACAATTCAGTACAGTTCAATAATTTAGCAATATAGTTCATTAATGTACAAAACAGTAAGGTGAAACCATCTTAGGTTACTCATAGTATGCTCCAAACAGCTATTGCCTTGAAGTACCGGCAATGTCTGGATGCTATCGTACAATGCGTTCCTCTATACAGACAATACATTCACATATCACAATATTGCAAAATTATGTATTCATTTATGCACATTTATGTATACTAAATATGTACAATGCATGTTCATGACAATTCCGGGTTTCTTACCATCAGTCTAGTCATAATAATCAGGCAGATATTCCTATTCAATTTATTAACTCAGATTTGTTTAAGGGTACACTTTCGGGACCATTTTACACAAGTAACTTCATTAAGAAAATGAAGGAATTTGGTAACACTTCCTTCTAAAAAATTATTCTCCTATGTCTTAAGTCTCTATTGCTACCAATATCATTCAACTTGGTTCATTATTCTATGAGTTATGCTCAAAATATTGTAGACTAAGCACATTTGAAAATCAGCTAATGCATGATCATACTGTCAAGTTGTACAACTCATATCTTTCAATTAAAATATCCAAAAATTACAAAACTTATATCAATTGAAATCTAAGAGATTAAGCTACAATTTTTGTCAAGACACTTTTATCTAATTTGGTCTATATCAATATAGTTTATTCGAAAACTACAAGACATGATTTCTGTCTCGGGTAGTGTTATAGCCTAAACCAAGACTCAATTTCAAGCTAGATTTTAAAATTCTTAGAGACAGAAATAAAATTCGATTGCTTCAGAAAATTTGTATCCCAATATCTCTAGTTTACTCCAAATTTAAAATCATTCTATTTGGATATGTACAAGTCAAGATATTATCAAAATACCGAAGCATGTTCAGTAAAAATACTTTAGCCATAAAATTCCAGAACTCCTCATCAATTTCGTACCAAATTTATCAATCAATATCTCAAAAATAGTTTCAGATGGTTATAATTTTTTTATAGATGTAAAAAAAAATGTTTCGAGTCTAATGGTTCAAATCCCATGTCATTTGGAGGTCGGGTGAAGAAGTTATGATCAAAAGATCAAACGATGTTTAAAACCATTCAAAGTTTCAGAGCTGTGATCATGTTTCAACAGCCGAGTCGTGATCATTTTGAGGCACGATCATGAATTCCTTCATTTCTCATGATAGTTACGTTCGTGGTGAGGCATGATAGTGACTTCCTCTGTCTTTTCAGCATGATTGTGACCTGCTGCATTTTCTTCTTTCTTTTCTTCCTTTCGTGCCATTTTTGACCGAGAATCAGCCATTTTTAGACAATAGTTCCTTCTAAAAATTTTTTTCTCTATGTCTTAAGTTTCTAATGAAACTAAATTCATTCATTTCGGTTCAGTATCAGGCAAGTTATGATCAAAATACTCCATCCTGCTCCTTATATCTCCACAGATTTCTACTCTTAATTTCCAGCTAACTTTCAGGGCTTTCACAAACAGAATTAAAATTTTACTTCTTCAAGAATGTTGTAGAAATATGTCTCTAGTTTAATATAAATTAAGAATAAACTCATTTGAAAATATATAGCTCAAGGTATAGTCAAAAGAATCAAAGCTGTTCAGTAAAAACTTTCCAGTTCATAATATTCCAGCACATTGTTTCACTTTGATTCAATCAATCGTTATCCAAATTAGTTCAGATAGCTCTCATTTTTTTGTGGAGATAAAGAAGAATGTCTTAGGAGTCTATTGATTTAATTTTCAAGTCATTTGGAATTCGGATGAAAAAGTTATAGCCAACAGACTTAGAGCTATTCAATGAAATACTCTAGTACATAATTCATATGTATAACAGCCACCCTTTTCTCTCTCTAAAACTCAAACCTTCATCTTCTTCACTTAAGTGCGCTTCTCTTCTTCTTCTTTCATTTTCTTCCATTTCTGGATTTACACATTTCTAACACATCCAGTATGCATTTCTAACTTTAGACAGTCCCTAAATAAATCAAATTTAAGTTTACACATCAAATATCATAAATCCAAAACCTTACAAATTCTCTCTCTCTACTGTATTTTTTAGATTTTGATTCTTACTTAAATTTTCTTCAATCTACACGAATAACACTCCAACCAATTCTTCTAACTAAATTTTGGATCAACAGCATTTAAAAAATAAAAAATCCGATTCTCATACTTGTCAATTTCTATCTCTGCATTTTATTTCTCTGAACCAAAACAGAGTATATATATTACATCAACTTTCCAGCACTTTTGCATATTCAAAATAGAACCTATTTCATCGAAAAACAAAATCATCAGAGCTACTTACTTGGTTCAACTACACTTCCCAGCAGTAAAGATAATTCAATCACACACAAGAATTATTTGTAAATAAAAAACATAGAAGAAAATTTTGGTGCTGGGTGATCTTCACAGTGAAGAACAATAGCTACGGTAAATTTTTTCCTTACTCAAAACATCAGAATACGTATATGGTTTACATGTCTTTCATGTGTCACTGTTCACGTATGCCATTTGACACAATTTAACAGGTCTATTTATTTTTCTTATTTTCTTATTATTTTTTAATCCAAAAATACCCCAAAATTTTAGAAGTTTTTTCAAAATTCTCCAAAAATCGGAAATAATCTAAATGTTCTCCAAATAAATTTTTAGTTCAATTAATTCATAATTAACATTTTAATTGCATTTTTAACAATTAAAAATACCCGAAAAATGTTAATGAATGCATGTACAAATAATTGTAATACACAAGATCAATAATATCGTGTATGTGTATGCCATATTATGCATAAACATGAGTTATGCTTCCTAATTTCTCATTAATCTTTAATAATCACCGTTTCGACCCTAATTCAAGTGACAGGATGTTACATTGAGGGTCCCAAGACAACTCCATCAAGGATTGCTATTGAGGAAGAGATCGAGAAGGAATTGGGAAGGGAAAAAATTAGTCATCGAGTATAAAGAAAAATTCCAGAAGTCCTAATATTATTAAAACTATCACTTCACCTTTTCCAAGTAGATTAACAAGACTAAACAAGGAGGAGAAAGATAAAGAGATATTAGAGACTTTTTGAAAGTCAACATACCTTTACTCGAGGCAATCAAGCAAGTACCAATGTATGCCAAATTCCTTAAAGAATTGTGTAGATATAAGAGGAAAATGAAGGGTGATGAGAAAGTGATGATGGGTGAGAATGTGTTGACGATATTCAAAAAGAAGATGCCTCTAAAATGTTGGGATCTAGGTATGTTTACCATTCCTTGCGAAATTGATAATACTATGGTCAATAGAGCTATATTGGATTTGGGTGCTTATATTAATGTGATGCCTCGTTTGATTTATGCTTCTTTGAATTTGAGCCCTTTGAAAGAAACGAGTGTAATCATACAATTGGCTTATCGTACTAATGCTTATCCTAATGGTGTGGTTGAGGATGTTTTTTTGCAGGTAAATAAGTTAGTGTTTCCTAAAAATTTTTATGTTGTGGATATGAATGATGACACCTTATGTAATTCGATACCTATCTTATTGGGGAGATGGTTCCTTAAAATGGCTCAAATTAAGATAAATTTAGTAAGGGCACTCTTATAATGTAATTTGATGGTGAAGTGATTCATTTAAATATTTTTGATGCTATGAAACATCCTCCTAATGATCATTGTGTTTTCTTTATTGATGTGATTGATCCTTTGGTGTAGAAAATGTTTAAATTAAGTTGCAGGGATCATTTGGAAATGGTTTTAACTGAGGATATGGAAGTAGAAGCCCAAACTTATGTTTGTATGATAGGAGAACTTATAGAATTGACAACAGCCTTGGATTCATTGGAAAGCTCCTAAAAAATATATGATTTGGCTTCTATACAACTACCGGAAGCTCACCAAAAGTTGTTACCTTATGATGTGCAGGCAACAGAATTAGAATTGAAGCCACTCGCTATACATCTGAAGTATACCTACCTGGGAGATAAGCAAACTCTCCCAGTTATCATTTCAGAGGAGTTGACTCCAAATTAGAAGGAGGGGCTGGTTCGTATGCTAAGAGAGCATAAGAAGGCTATCAGGTGGACTATTGTAGATATCCAAGGGATAAGTCCTTTTATATGCATGCACCTTATCTTGTTGGAGGAGGATGCAAAATCCACAAGGCAAGCTCAGCGTAGGTTGAACCCTCCAATGAAGGAAGTTGTGAAGAAAGAGGTGCTGAAGCTTCTAGAGTTGGGGTTATCTACCCGATATCTGATAGTAAGTGGGTAAGTCTTGTCTAGCTGGTTCCAAAGAAGTCTAGAATCACTGTTGTGACAAACTAAGAAGCTAAATTGGTTCCCACCCCAAGTGCAAACTGGGTGGCGAGTATGTATTGATTATAGAAAGTTAAATTTTGCTACTCGAAAAGACCACTTTTCCCTTCCTTTTGTTGATCATATACTTGAGAGATTGGTTGGTTATGACTATTATTTCTTTTTTAGATGGATTTTTAGGTTATCTTCAGATCCCAATCGCACTAAAAGATCAGAAGAAGACCACATTTACATGCCCATTCGATACATTTGCCTACCAAAGAATGCCATTCGGATTATATAATGCACCCACCACATTCCCAAGGTGTATGGTAAGCATTTTTTCCGAATATGTTGAGAAGATTATCAAGGTATTCATGGATGATTTTAGTGTGTATGGATCTTGTTTTGATGAATGTCTTGAGAATCTTGCCATTATCTTGGAAGGATGTATAGAAACTAACCTTGTGTTGAACTGGGAAAAATGTCATTTTATGGTGGAACAAGGTTTAGTTTTAGGGTATGTGATATCTACTAAGGGTATTGAAGTAGACAAGTATAAAGTTGATCTTATTTCTTCTTTACCTTACCCCTCTACTATGAGGGAAGTGTGTTCTTTTCTTGGGCATGTAGGTTTTTATCGAAGGTTCATTAAGGACTTTTCAAAGATAACCGCACCACTATACAAGCTTCTTCAACAAGATGTCACCTTTGAGTTCAACAAAAAGTGCAAGGAAGCATTCAACAAACTTAAGGAACTTCTGACATCCCCATAGGTGATTCAACTACTAGATTGGAACCTCTCCTTCGAGATCATGTATGATATGATCGATTATACAATGGGAAGAGTAGGAAAAGCTTTGCATGCCATCTATTATGCTTCAAAGACTCTAAACCTAGCTTAATTCAATTATTCAACTACTGAAAAAGAACTGTTATCTGTGGTTTTTGCTTTAGAAAAATTTCAATCGTATTTACTTAGTGGTAAGGTGATTGTTTGTTCTGACCATACAGCTTTACGATACTTGCTCACGAAGAAAGAAGCCAAACCGAGGTTGATCAGATTGATTCTCCTCTTTGAAGAATTCAACATGGAGATCAGAGATAAGAAGGGGGCAGAAAACGTAGTGGCAGGCCATCTCAGCTGTTTGATAAAGGAAGAACATGATATCCCTTTAAGAGAAACCTTTTAAGCAACTTTTTTTGCCGATGTGACATCACCATGGTATACAGACATTGTCAATTTTTTAGTTACTAACAAATTACTTGTTGGTTTGTCAAAGGCTTAGAGGGATGAGCTACAGAGCGAAGTGAAGTATTACGTATAAGATGACCTGTATCTTTAGAGGCACTGTGCAGATCAAGTTATCAGGAGGTGTGTACCGAAAAATGAATCATCATCAATTTTAGCCTTCTACCATTCATACGCTTGCTGAGGACATTTTGGTGTGAAAATGACAACTTGTAAAAACCTAGAGAGTTGCTTCTATTGGCCAACATTGTACAAAGATACATGTATCTTCTGTAAATCCTGTGATAGATGCCAATGGGCAGGTAAGTTGTCCCGTAAGGATCATTTACCACAAACTCCCTTACTTTTTTGTGAAAATTTTGACGTTTGGGCATTGATTTTATGAGATGTTTCCCTCCATCTTTTGGCTTTACTTATATATTGCTAACAGTTGATTATGTTTCTAAATGAGTGGAAGCCAAAGCCACCAAGACTAACGATGCCAAGGTTGTTGCAGATTTTGTTAAGGCTAACATTTTTTTTAGGTTTGGGATATCAAAAGCCATTGTTAGTGATAGAGGAACCCACTTTTGCAACAGGGTGTTGGAAACAATGTTAAGAAAATATCACATCACACACAATGTTTCTACCGCTTACCATCCCCAAACTAAGAGGCAAGTAGAAGTCTCAAATCAAGAAATCAAGTTAATCCTGGAGAAAACCTTGCAGCCCAATAGGAAGGATTGGAGTGTAAGAGTGGAAGATGCATTATGGGCCTATAGAATGACTTACAAAACACCCATTGCAATGTCTCCGTATATGCTAGTGTTTGGGAAGCCAGGTCATCTTCCTATGGAATTACAACATAAGGCATATTAGGCTATCAAAAGATACAACATGCACTTGGATGATGCAAGAGTGCATAGGAAGTTGTGGCTTCAAGAGTTGGAAGAGGAGATGAATGAATCATATCAAAATGCAGTGATATATAAGGAGAGGACGAAAGCTTTTCATAATAAGATGATTTCGAGGAAAAGCTTCTTGGTTGGCTAAAAAGTGTTACTATATCATTCTAAACTTAAACTCTTTCTAAGTAAGTTGTGTTCTCGTTGGGTTGGTCCGTTTGTTATTACTCATGTTTTTCCTTTTGGTATAATGGAGATATGGAGCCTTAAAACTGACAAGACATTCGGAATGAATGGTCATTGCTTGAAGTAGTATTATGAGGGCTTCCATACGGAGGATTTGGAGGTGTTGATGATGGAGGATGTGGCTAGGATCAATTGATGTGCTTAATTGGAGGTCAAGCCAATGACGTTAAACAAAGGTGTTGTTTGGGAGGCAACCCAAAGGTAGTTAATTTCTATCTTTTGCATTTGCTATTTTTGTTAACTGCTCCATTTCTTACATTTGATTTTACATTGAGGACAATGATAGTTTTAAGTGTGAGGGTGGGGTATGCTAGTTTCTATGAATGTTTTTAAGCTTAATTGTGACTTATATGGCTTCTTAGGCAATTTTCAAAATCGAATGAACTAAATCGAAATTTTTCTTGTTTTCTATTGCTTTTAAGATTACCTAGTCATAATTAGAGAAAGAATTGACTAGGAAAATACAAAGCAAAATTTGGCATGTACTTTTGCTCTTATGATTAGTTAAAGTACATTATTCTTAGAAGAGCGGTGACTAGTGATAGATAAAAAACTAGTGAGGTTTTGAGCCATATTAGACTTACACATTCACATCAGTCTCATTGGTTTGTTTGTTATGAGTAACCTTCATAACATATACATCCTTACTTTGAGTTGAATTTCCATTCGAGTCCATATTGTTTATCACATGCACGTTTATGAAAGTGATTAGGCATTCTTTGTTGATTATAAGCTACATTAGCCAAATAGCCTACCCATTCATGTTAATCTCCCTTGCTTATCCCTTTTAAGCTGTATTAATGTTTTCTTTTGTATAAACCACATTACATCCACCTAACCAAATGTCCTACCCAAGCTTTAAAGCTAATGGAGCATTTGTTAATTCTTGATGAATGTGATCGTGTAAAAGTCTAAATGTGGGGGTTTGCTTACATTTGGCTTGGTTAAATTTGTTAAAATGTCATGTTATGAATCATATGTTGATGTAGCCTATTTCATTTTTCTATTAAAAAAAGAAAAAAAAAGAGAAAATAAAAATGTTTAAAACAATTATAAAAGAGGCAATGCAACTGTTGAGAAAATTCATTAATTAATAATTTATCCTCCTTAGGTTGTTTTGTTGGGTGTTTGAGTATATGGCATATGAAGAGGATGTTATGCTGGATGGAGCATTTCATTGTGTTATGTTCATATGGTTTATGATGTGAGAGCTAATTAAGTTGAACATAGTTGTTGCTTTCCTTGTGGCTGTCAGTACCCAGTTTTGAATGAATACTAACTAGTGCATTTAATTTTTCATTAAGTGTTACTTTTGTTTCACTATTTTAATGGCTTTCAAACTACATTAACTAAAATGCATCCCGCCTTATCCTTACCCACATTACAACCGTAGAAAAGTCTTTTGATTCATGATTATGCATGTGAGTTTTAGTGGTGGAGAAATAAAATGATATGCAAAGTTATGGATCGTTGTGACCATGAATGATGTTTGAGTGTACCCATGAAAATATCTTGTTCAAACATTTTTGTCCAAGTCTACCTCTAGATTACTCAGTTTCTAAAGGTAGTGAATATTGATTGATCATGAGTATAAGTTTGAATATCAAGTTTTTGCTATAGGTTTTGAAAGTCATTCATCTTTACTTATGATTATCTATTCCTGGAAGATTTGGAAAATGAGTAAAAATGTTGGTTTGTGATTTTGATTTTGACAATTTGCCCGAGGACGGTCAAAAGCTAAGTGTAGGGAAATTTGATATATGTTTGACCGTTGATCTATTTTATCTTCTACATTTAGTGATTAATGCCTTAAAAATGCTTAGGATATTTATTGTAGCTCATTTTTTTTATCTTAGGTACATTTTGAAAGTAAAAGAGCTAAAGTGACCTGAAAATATGTCCATTGAAGCCATCTTCTCTACTTCCATATTCTATTAGTTCACGGAACATGAAGAAAATGTTGTCAACATGACCACTACCATCAGAAAATTTCATATCCATGCAAAGTATAAAGAAGACATGTTATGTGAGACAAAAAGGGGGAAATGGAATAACCGAAAGAGAAAAAAGAAGGGTTGCTCTAGGGTGTGTAGTGGTTCGGTTAAGAGTAAAGAGGAGTAGAGAAAGCTAGCTGTCCCTTATACTACGTTTTAACTAACATTTCAGATGAAAGCAACGTGTTTTCTTTTTAGGACAGTTGGAGGAGCTACCATGGTACACCTGTCCAAGATGATACTTATTTTGGAAAAAAAACCTAGTTAATACAAAAGAAAGGGGGCTGGCGACAAAATAAGAGAGGGGAGGAGTGTGGAAGTGTCGGTTGAAGTAGCTGGAGGGCTGAAGAGATAAAAAAAACAAGGGACAGCTGAAAGAGAGGTGGAGAATCGAAGCTGGAGAGTGAAGAAAACGTGAGGAGGCTACTTTATTTGAGTTTTAACTTAGCTAGGAGGTGTGAAAGAGAGGAGCAACCAAAAGATTGTGAGTGGAGAAGAAGATAGTAGCGTGAAACAAGTGAAGAGTCGAAAGCTGAAATATTAGAAGAGCATAAGAGTAGCATGAACCAAGTGAAATCACAAGAGAGTTGAAACTTTGTGGGAGCCAAATTAGAAAAGAAGGGTGTGACTTGCATGAGAGTTATATGAAGGGCAAAGCTTGCGGCAAAGAAGGAGGAGATACGTGAACAGTGACAATGGACCAAAAACTCCAACATTAAATTGTCCCATTAAGCTATACTGACAAGGAGTGGCAATAGGAACAAAGGAAGGGTGGCCATAGAGAGAAAATAGAAAGGCTTGTGATTTCGGTGGTCATTCTTTGTTCAATCCTTTTACATAAATGGAGGCTAGTAAGGTTGATTGTTGGAGCTTGAAGATCGAAATGAAAGGCCAGCTTCCCAATGCTGGTTTAACAGGACTATCGACACCAAATCACAGTTAAGCTATTTTTATCACTTTAAGGTTGTAATTTCTTTTTGGATTGTTATGTTGTTAGTGTCGATTGGATTAGGCTTTCAGATGAATGATCTTAATATGTTATTTTGATTATTTTATTTCAAAGCTATTGCTAAAACATTAAATGTAATCTATAATTGTGACTTTTGATGTTTGTAAGTAGCGTCTAATGATTGTTGATCGTTAGGAACAACATAACTTAGGTTAAATAACCTAAATGTGTGAGCTTACTGCCTATATTGATCGTTTTCCAATTCATAATGCGACTGTCAAATTAAATCTAGAGATCGTATCCTAGGTTATTTGGTAGTCAGGTTTAATTAATGATTGCATTTTGATTAAACACGACCTAAGGAAAAATCGAGATTAGTAGAGCCTTTTATTAATCTTAGATCAATAGTCCGTAGAGAGTTGTAAAGACGTTAGGATGATGGAATATGCTTGATCGTGTTTAGGCCAAGATTGACCCTAGAACTGAACCTTACTTATATTCGGCACTTTTCTCAATTTCGATTGCTTGTTTTAATTTATTTCAATAGTTTACTTTTTCTTTAATTTCTAAATTACTTAAAAATCCTAAACCACCCCTTTTTATATTTTCCTTGCATCAACTAATTTTGTTATGAAAATTAATCGAACATTCCATGTGGATTCGATCCCGACACACCATAACTACAAATTTTAGTATGCAAAGTCAGGTAAATTTTGCAATGCACTCGACATGCGCTGTCTATAAAGGATTCTCATTTTCCATTGCTTGTCATACTCCCTCATATTGTTCTATTTTCAGTTGAATACTACTACTACTACAACCTATTGAAAGTCTCACTGATATGTGAGGTTTGGGAAGGTCCAATGGCATGCAGCCTTACCTTTAACTGGTAAAGAGGCTTTTAATTGAATACTCTAAATCAATGTTCATTATGTTAAGTTTTAGGTCCAAAGTTTACAGGTGAATTGCATCTAGAATAAGGATGAAGGAATGGTTTTAGGAATGGAAAGTGGATTGAATGGAGGGATTCTTAATTGATTAGGCTAAACATAGGAACAATGCTAAATATGAATTATAATGAACTAGCATTTAAGGCATATAAGAAACAAACAGAAGTTTGGGAGGTAGGCGATTGGTCAAATCCTTGGGAGGTAGATGATTAGTCAAATCACTCACCTTGGATGGTTTAACCCTTTGATTTTTGGTATGATGGTGGGTTATAAAGACTACTTCCACTTGATTGGCTTATACTTCCATTTTCTTTTAGAAGTGTTTTTTAGTGGTTTCTAATAGGTGTAAAATTTAGTTTTTTTTAAAAGTGTTAGAGTATGTTTTTAGTGTTTTCATAGATAATAATCATATGTTTAGGATTTAGATTTATATTATTATTAGTTTTTATGTATTTTAATTGATTAATTATTGTTTAAGGAAAGAGTTTGATCATAATTATATATTTAAGGATTGATTGATGTGTTTAGTGATAAGTAGTGATAGAAAAAAGTGAAGAAAAGATGAATAAAAAGCTATAGAATCAAGTCTGGACGATAATACAATAAAGAGCAAAAGGTTGGAAGTCTCTGACATGATCGTACAACTCTTTGCACAATCATGCAAAGAGTTTAGGCAGTCCCTTGCATGATCTTGTAAGGTGTTTTCCAACACGCAATTTTTTCATACTTTTGACATTTTGGGGCTATTTTTGGAAGATATACACGTGAAAAGTCTTTAAAAAAATCCTAGAAGACTCAAGAATATATAAAAAAAGTTTAATACATCACTTAACGATAGCATAATCTTAAGCAAAGAATATCAAGAGAGGAGAACTGCCAAGGCTACACATAGCATCCCGTTTCCCATGCTAGGGGTTAGAACCATAGAATACTACAAATGAGAGACATCAATGAGAAAATTAGGAAATGCACTTCATGCTTATACATAATATAGCATACATACATGTGAATTGGACTATTGCACACATTACAATGATTGGTTATGCACTCGTTTAACATTTAATGGGTATAATTGATTTATAAATGTGATTATGATGTGAATTATGGATTATATGTCTTCAAAATTGTTTTGGAATGCATAAATAGTGATTTGGAATTTTCGGTGAAGTCTGGGAAATTTCTGAAATTTTGAGTAATTTTTGGACTAGGAAAAATGTCAAGTAACATGAAAATTGACAAATGGTAGTAGAAATAAATATCAAATGGCAGTAGAAATTATTGATAAGTGACATTAAGATTTAATGACAAGTGTCATAGAAAGTCGGGAGACAATTGGAGTAGAAATTGGAGTTAAATGGACTAGTTAGTAAAAGAGACCAAGGGAGAACCACAAGGTGGTGACACGTGGCAAGTGACACCACTTGCCATGCCACACACACACCCACGATATGTTCATTTGCAAGACACCTTTAATTTGTCTTTCATTTGGCAAAATGCTTTCATCTTCTTCGATGCTTTCTTCTCTTCTTCCATCTCTATACGACACTCTCTTTTCTCCAACCATCAACATAAAGCTTCGTTATTATTCTTCACTTGCTACTCCCAATTTTTGTTGTCTTCTTCATATTTGTCACTAAAGACCTAACCCTACCACCTCTATGATGATGATCAATTGATGCTCGGAAGCTAGGGTTAAGAGTGATTTGAACATTTTAAGGCTTAAACAAGTAAGTAGCATATTATTCTCTATTATTTGTAGAATGAAACAGGTATGATGATAGTTAAAGGTTGAATGATTATAAAATGAGTATGTATATATACATATATATTGTAAAGTAAATGAGAAACTTTAATATGTCCATGTCTTGTTTTTACATATATTGTGATTAATGATTCATAAAAAGGTGTAGTGATGATTTGAGATAGAATGATCCCTGTAATGGCACAGAAAATTTGTAGAAAATTTAAGAGATGAATGGATGTTTTTATGCCCTATTTTCCTTGTATTAACGTGGGTTGCTTTGGGTGTTGTAGAGATAAGCTAAAATGAGTTTTAAGTTAATGAAAAGGAGTACTCTGTTGTCTTGAAACGGGATGAATTTGTGTGATAGTTTATAAGTGAAATGAATGTAATAATGGAGTAAAATTTGTGTGCAGAAAATATGATGAATGTTTTTATATGATATGTTCTGTTTTGGTGATAATGATCAATTACAGATTGTGAATTGTTTGTGATTGATATTGAGTTGAAATGGAGGTAAGAATGAAGAGGAAATGAAGAGGAAAAACTTAGGAAGGGGAAGAAGTAAGGATTTAGTAAACCAGAAAATGATGGTAATTGTTGGACCCCGATTTTTAAGTGGAATTTAGAAATAATAAGTAAAAAGAAATAAGTGTTATTATGTATATGTTTAGG
>JAOSBN010000004.1:30722817-30736239 GCA_027563595.1 Erythroxylum suave | reverse complement strand
TTCTATCATGACCTCATAATTTATTTAAATCATGCTTAACAACTCCATTCATTCTAAGGAAAAAATTCAAATTCCATAAAATATTACACTTAACTCAACAAAAATATTTCGGGGACCAACAACTAGCACTCTGAGACTGCTTCAGTAAACAAACTACCTGTAATCTCCCAAGTTTTTCTAAAAAATCCAGTAGTGAACCCATCAAGCCTTGGGGCTTTAGAGGGACATATTTTGAATAACATTGCTTAACTTCCAAAATTGTAAAAGGAGTAGAGATGGAGTCCTTGAGATCTTGTGAAAGGGGATTATCAAAGAGGTCTCGAATACAGTAAGTATCATATGAACTTGTTGTTGTGCCCATAATTTGGAGAAAGAATGCTCTTTTAGATAAAGAGTTTTGATCATAGACTAATTTTCCTAAAGGATCTTTAAGTGCCACAATCTTGTTTCTATGCCTCTTTGTAAGTAGAGATGCATGGAATAATTTAGTTTTAGAGTCCCCATCCCTTAGGCAATTTAACTGAGCTTTCTGTTTTAATATTGAGTTTTACAAATTCAAGGCATCCTAATGATCCTTTAACCTAGCACTTTCAGTCTGATTCATTAGATTATTATGAAGAGAGAGATAGCAAGCTTTCTTAGCCTCGAAGAGTAGCTGATGTGTGACTTTTGTTGGCCTAAGATTATCTTTCAAAAAAGCTTTAAGAGAATATTTAACCCCTTTCAGCATTTGCATTAGATGGAAGGACTCAAAACCTTTAACATTGTAATCCCAACAAGATTTGACCAGACCTATAAACCCATCCTTCGAAGCAAGCCCACTAAAGAATCTAAACAGAGCTCCAAGTTGATTACTAATATAGATGTTATATATGTTAATAGAGGAGTGATATGAGAATGTATTTTCCCCAAACTCAGCATAAGAATAAGGAAATTGAGCCAACCAACAATGGTTTACTAAAGCTCGGTCAAGCATTTTCCTAATAAGCATTTGGCTTTGTTATTTGTTAGACCAAGTAAATAGTCTCCCTTGGAATCTCAGGTATGTGACTTTCACTTTGTAGAAGAACTCTACTAACTCCCATCCTATTACCATGTGAAACCTTCGACCTCCTTCTACTTCATTATCAGTAAGAATGCAATTGTATTCACCAGTTAAAAGCCAAGGAATATTGATTGTAACTTCCATGGAATATAAGATGAAATTGAAAATTGGAAGCATATCTTAAGGAACAAATTCTGTAGAGGCCTCTAGTCAACTTACAATTCATTTGAATATGTTATTCCATTTATGTAACTGTATGGACTATTAATTTATTAAACTCAAAGAAGCAAAGGATCTTTCCATTATAAAGTGATGCATAATTAGAGATAGCTTGCCAATCCACTCCCAAAAGTCTCGATGTAGAGGCCATATGAACAAGATTTATTTTAGTTTCTTAAAGCCCTACTATAAGGGCCTTTTTCTTCCATAACCATCTCCTTAACCATTGCTTTTTTAAGAGGGTCATTTAACCCCCTAACATTTCATATTAGAATCATTTAGGGAGGTTCCCCTTTGGGTTTATTTAGGCTTCTCCTTTAGGATCTCTTCTTTGAACCAACTAGTTGTAGTGCTAATTTCTTTGAAGGTTTAGCCTCATCTTGAATTTCAGTACCCATATACACCATTTGTTCATTGTTTATTTCCCCGTCTTCCATAATTAGGTTAATATGAGCATTAGGAGCAATTATAGGACATATTTGTATATTGTCTGATCTTAACTCATCTTTAAAATTTTCCACTTGTTCATATATTTGAAGGTCCTTTATCAATCTATCATCTCCTATTTTCTCCTAAATTGTCATGGTGTAACGAGAATGTTCTGATAAAATTGCATAAGTAATTGGCTTAACACCTTGTCCTTGTGTTAAATCTTCAACTGCCTACACATATAGGACTACTACACTATCAGCCCTTTCCTTCCTACTAATTACATTTTGCTAAAGACTTATTTGTGGAAGGATTAACAAAATCTGCTTTCTAGCTATTAGTTTCACTTACTATTGGATACTTCTTTCTTGTAACATCAGAGTTCTCAGATTCCAACTATAGCACCCCACTCCCATTTGACACGTGCCTGTACATCCATCATACGTTCACGCACATGCTTGGTGAAAGCAGTGCGCTAGAGCAGTCGCATTCACTTAAATCATGACATCATAATTAAAAATACGAATAACACAATATCTAAAACTCAATTCCTCATTTCATTTCATAAAACATAGTGTACATTGTAGTATTACACTACACAATCCACATATATACAACATCAAAACTATAAGAGTCTACTGCTCTTTTACACATTCTACATGAAAGGGGAATTATATAAAAACTTTATCTAACTCTGGAGTCTCAGCTGACCGACTTTTGAGCCATATCTTGAGTCCAAAAGTAGTACCAGGGTTCTTTTAGAACGTCTTAGTAACTAAGACTCCTCTCTCGTACCTAAAAAGTGATGTTGCAATTTTGATGAGTTTTATAAAGTCAGTGGGCAAGCCATCATTGATGCACTCACTCTTTACAAATCACATAAACAACTCACATTTCAAATTCACAGATAATTCATATTATCACATAAGGCGCATCATTTCACCAATCATCATATAACATCAAATAATATTTTATTCACTTAATTCACATTTCTCATTCATGATGATTCAAGCAACTCATTTCGATCATTTAAAATATACATACCAAATATATATGCAATGTGTATGTGAGTCATTTAATGATTAAGTTATTGTGACCAAGTGCCTTTTTAATTGTCCCATATCCCTTGTAGATACCAGGCTCATTAATAACTTTCCCGTATCCGTTGGAGATACCAGGCTCATTATACATAGTGAGCTAGAGGCTCTCACCACATTTTGAGCTTTAAGCTCTTTTCATTGGCATCTCCGGTCACAATTACCTTTATCTGATCATACATTCATGTAATGAGATGCATCAAATCTCAAATGTTTAAGCAGTCACTTATATTCACTTTACACGTTCACCTTCACATTTTCATTGAACCTAAGTCCGACATTCAACAATTAAGTTGAGTACATTTATTTATGTCAAATTTATATACAAGGAGCACTTCCAATGAGATTTTCATACATCAAATGCCTCGAACAATTAATGTCTAAAATTAAATCATTCTCGTTAATTATAATTCAATAATCAACATTTAAGTAAAGACAGGCAATATTAGTGAGAACATCTAGGTTACTCACAATATGCTACAGATAGCTATTGCCTCAATGTCCACGGTAATGTCTGGATGCTATCGCTCTATTTATGAGTCTATATTATGCAATACACACAATTACACACATTATTAATTAGCACAATCACTTAAACATTCATTCATACACATATGTATATGTGTTATGTATAATGCATGCTCAATGACAATCCCAGGTATATTTCTCTAATTCATATCTCATAATCATTTAACATCATCTTTCAACCTTTCTTTAACACCTAATACACTTTACTCACTTTCATCATCTAATTCATCATCAACTAGGTTTATTTTAGGCCTCATTCAAGCCTAAATATATCATAAGGGAGTACCTTAACATTAGTTATTCCAAATATCACTTAAAAGATAACTTTTTTACTCCATATATTAGTCTAGATCATGGGGCACCTTCCCACAATTGTGACAGAAGCCATAGCAACTGGCCATATTCCTAGGATAAGGGCCATCGTTGTGACAGAAACTTTAATTTTCCAGGCCACGATTGTAGGGTGAGGGCCACGATCGTGCCTTGCATTTTCTTCCTTATTTCTTCCACGAATTCAACATACATGCACATATTATTTACACTCTAAATTTTCTAGCATTCATATAAAATTTTACAACTTCATTGCAAATCCCACTACTATATTGGTTGCATTAATAACTCATAAAACTCCGCTAAATGTGTTCATCATCAATTACTTAACCTATCACACATATACTTCAAACTTTTCCATGTTTTGTCTCTTTCACAATACATCAATAAATCATTACCATAGTTCATCATTTAGAATACATAAGCTCATCATCTTTTACCTTGATTTCTAATTCAAAACATTGACAAAATAAGTTATGCAAGATTATTAATCATAACCATAAAAACAGGACATCAACATGTCCATACATTCATCAATGTTTCAACAGATATTCAACTCCATTATCACCTTCATTTATCTCTAAATTATCATCCTAGTTCTTCTCATTTCAAGAACTACATTTGCCTCTTATTTAACTTCAAATCTCAATCTAATTCATCATTAACACAAAAATAGGACATAAACACTTATTTTCATTTATCAACTTTCAATTCTCATTCGAACACCATTTTCATATACCATCTATCTCTAAAACATCTTTAACATAACTGATTTATTAGTCATCATAACATAAAAGCAAGATAGGAATATGTCCATTTATACATCCACGTTACATAAAAAAAACTCCATTTGCACTTTCACTCTATCCTTAATGATCATTATAAATACTTACATTTATCCAACCCAAGAATATCATTAATACTATAAAAATTAGAACATAAACCGCTTTGTTTTTACACCTAAGTTACAACTTATATGTAACTCCATGATCATGATCATTCAATCTTAAATCATTCATTATAAATGTTTCATTTACAACAACCTATAAATATTAACATCCTATTTACTTGATTTACTCAAAGTTTCTTCAAAATCTCCAAGAAACCATAGCTTTCCATGCATCACATGATCATTAACATGGAGGTGGAGTAGGATAATTTTTCTTGTGACAAGATGATGAAGACAACAAAAATGGACATAGCAAGTGGAGGATGAGAGTAAGTTCAATGTTGATGCGAGGAGAAGAGAGTGTCGCAGATGAAGAAAAATGAAGAAGATGAAGAAGAGAGATTAACAAAGAGATGAGGGAAAATAAAAGTGAGGATGGGCCTTTATTTGGGAGAAATGTTGTGGGTTAGATACATGGCATGGCAAGTGATAGTCTCTTTAATAACTAGTCCATTTGTCTCCAATTTCTAATCCAATTGTCTCCCAATTTTCTATGACACTTGTCATTAAATCCTAATGTCACTTATCAAAATTTCTACTGCCATTTGACACTTATTTTTATTACCATTTACCAATTGTCTTGCCACTTGGAATTTTTCCTAGTCTAAAAATACCCTAAATCTTAGAAATTTTCTTAAATTTCACCAAACTTCTAAGTCAATAATCATACTCACCAAATCAATTTTCAAGACAAAATATTCACTATTCACTATTCACAACATAATTATATTAAAATCATTTATACCCCAATTATATCAAATGAATGCATTTACAGTCATTGTAATATGTTCAAAAATCAATAATCACGTGTATTTATGCTAATATTATGCATGAGCATGAAATGCATTTCCTAATTTCTCATTGCTATTTCTCATGTACAATATTATAGAGTTCTAACCCTTAGTATGGGATGGGAAAACATGATACTATAACAATTGCTCTTTTGATGTTGTCACTTGCTCAATAGATTCTAGCTGCTCAACTAATACTAACTACTTAATAGATTTTAACTGCTCATCTAATTCTAACTACTTAACAGTTACATTTCCCTATACATTCATGTTATTAAGAGGCCTATTTATTAAATCTAGTGCCAAAACAACATTAGTTGAAATGTCTTCAACTGCCTCACATTACATCCCCAAGTAACTACTTAACAGTTACATTTCCCTATACATTCATGTTATTAAGAGGCCTATTTACCAAATCTAGTGCCAAGAAAACATTAGGAGAAATGTCTTCAACTGCCTCACATTACATCCCCAATTTAGCTTTATGAAGAATCTCCAACTCACTTGTTGACAATTCTTCTCCTTGCTCACGAATCATCTTCTCACTAGAAACTTTATGCTTTAAGGATTGCTCAGGAATGATCTTATTACCTTAACTACTATTTGTCCTTTTAAGGTCTCTAGTTCATTGACACCCATGAGCTATTTGTGACTCCTAGATCTGAACAATTTTTTAGTAGGCTTCTAGTTTTTCTTGTTCGAGTTAGGCTTCCATGGATAGGAAATAAATACAACATGTTTTATAAGTTCACCATTTGCTCCTAACTTCATGATAGTTAATTGATTAGGAAGAGTGGTACCTATTCTCACCTTAACACAAAGTTTAGCAAAGCGTGGTCTCTCCATCTTAGTAGTTTGGGGATCCATAATTTAAGGCTTTCCTAAGGAGCTTGTAAGGAAGCTTAATATTTCTACCATCCAAAATTTGAGAGGAACATTATAATCCATAGCGGAATAACATCAATGTTAACTGAATTGAAGTCCAAACTTGGTTTCTAATAATGAAGGAACATCAGTTGGCCACTAATGTGCCATGGACCTAGTTTTAGGATTTCATTAATGTTAAATTTGAAGATGAAGGAGTAATCTTCTCGTAGACCACTAAAAAAGCTTATTGTTTATTCCAGAAAACTCCCACCAATATAGACACCTATACATTTACTCCTACTTTGAGGAGCTCCACGGGAGGAGTTAGGGTACCTCTATTGCATTAGATTTGAGGCTTAGATTTTCATGCTTCAATATTGGGTTTTGCGCCGAAGCCTCCCGCGTGCTACCCCTTGTCTTCATCACATTAGGCAAAGATGGAAGAGCTGGAAAGCCTCCAAGTACAAATTGGAAGGAGTTATGCTGTCCTCATTATCCATCCTTAAGCTTAAAAGTCCTTCTAAAGGAAGAGCAGTCGATACCTAAGCTAGGGAAGTGATGTTTCTGATTGATGGTAGCAGGTGGTAAATTTTTTAGAAAAGTATTGCGTAAGGGTAGAATGGTGAAATTTAGTGAGAAGGTAGAGAACCAATTTTGGTGAGAGAAATCCATTGTCTAGTAGTCCAATTTCTTGTGTCCACATCCATCCTCAAAATCTCACTTGAATTATTTTGCTCAAGAAGGTCTAAAAATGCATTATTTGTGTGGACATTATCAGTGTGATTTCCCATCCTTAAAATTATCATTCAAAATTTTAAATCTTGAGCTTGCTTTTTTATTTCGACACATTTAGGAGACCCATTCGTGATATGGATTGAATTCCACCATTGCTGCCTTGATCATGCCCTTAACCTTTTAATTTCTACTCCTTTGTGATTTCTACTCCTTAACCTTCTAATCAACACTGTGACTTTTATGATCAGTCTTTTATTTCTCACAATTCCTCTCCTTTTTAACTTGTTTATATTATTGTTCACACTTATATTCCTTATGCCTTGATCGACCATATTTATAGAAATGAGTCTAAGCCTTTCATATTGCACTTTCCATACTTTCTCTCTCATTCGAAACATTCATGGGAGTGGTTTCTTAAAATCCACCTTTACACTTATTCTAATAAAATTTACCTTTCTTGCTTCCATTGTATGTTTATTAATGCAAATAATTTTCCCAGTTTTTTTGCACTTGCTTGAGAAATTTATCATCAAAGTATTCTCCCGTTAGGTCAGAGATTCTTACCCAAACAGTGAGGAATCTTATAGGTTTGTCATCCAATTTAAAATTTGGTATCTAGTTTTTAATGGCGACATAGTGATTGTTAATAACCTAGTAGACTCAGGGGAACAAAGCATTGTAGTCTTCCACATTTGTAGACCTTGCCACTTAGTAATTATATCCCACACGTATCAAGGATAATTCATCCCTAAGTGCCCATTATTGTTTAAGTCGTTTCATGAGTTGCATGTACCTAATGCTACCATCAAACTTCTTGATAATGAGTGCATTCTTCCATGTCCTTCTTAGTCTCATTTTATCCTCCTTTCTGAGTAGCATTGTAAGGTATTGAGGGCTATCTTCTGCTAAGGATTCATCATCATCAGATATGTCACCTTCCTCCTCAACAAAATTAAAAGTTATATTTGAATTAACATACTTTAAAGTACTAAACTTATTAAAATTTTCAATTTAGTGTTAAACCTTTTAAAATTTTCAATTAAATGACTAACCTTTTAAAACCATAACAACTTAAATCATAACGTCAATTTTATTAGTATTTTACTTATATGACTAAAAGAACCACCTTTGACTATTACTCATAGGCATTTATATGAAAATTTGATAGATTCATAAGCATCCATATGAACTATTACATAACTATTATGTTTAAAACAAGTTCTAAAAATACTTAGGCTATCCTACTTGCAAGTATATGAGATAGTTGTAGTTGATTACCTAGGATTGTCTCCCACAGAGGTGAAATGGTTCATATAAATTAACTTTGAACAAAAATAAAAATAGATTCAAGCTAAACACTCTATCCCAATTTGTTGAGTGAAGGCTTTAAAGAAAATCATCAAATTAAAATGAAAAGTAAACAGAATTAACTATGAGCAAAAACGAATAGATTAATAGAAGTGGAAAAATCTTGAGAATTAGTTTCACTAATTTAATCTCCTATGCGTGACTAAGGGGAAATGATTGGATAATTGTCTTACTAAAATTATCAATTGGGTTTTAAAATCGATTCAAATAATAAACTAATCTAACTTTCGTATTCGACAAGTTTATCATTTAAATTAATTATTAAATTTAACTAATAATTTTTACTTAAGTTAATATATTTCTAATTCTTAACCTAAGTGTCCATAGTTTCTTGTTTCATATTAAGCTTCTTCTCTCGATCCTTTATTTAATACCAAAACGAAGCAAAGTTTGATCATGTTATTAAATCCATTCAATTCAAAAACTATAGCAAACATAAGAAAACAACACAGTCCCTCAATTATACATATTTAACTAAAATAGCTACATTAATCCTTAAGAAAAAGAGATCATCCTATGACGGAAATAATAAGATTCATCATATTCAAATACTTCAATCCCATCTTGATCAGTATAAGAGAAGTATTAAGGAAATAATCGAAATAACTATTAAAAACTAATAGAGTATGAGTCCATCAACTAAAAAAGGAGTAAGTTCAGTAAAGCAATAGAGAAATAATTAAAAAAGAACAAATGATTGTTCAAATGAGGGAGTTGCGGTGATCTCCGACCACTTTCAAGCTTCCTACATTGGCTCTCACCTTTTTCTTTTGCTTTGTTCTCACCCAACTTATCGGATGTTCACCTCTAACTCTGTACTATTCTCCTTCTTCACCCGACTCTCTTTATTCTCCTTCTTTTCTCCCCTTCTCCTCTCTATTTGTTCTCTGTTCCCGAGTGAGTCTATGTGGTGTGAAAGATGTGTATCATCAAATCAGCCACCACTTTCCTTACTTTTTCTATATGTAGTCTATTTTAGGTCTAGGTTTTCAAATCGTCCCTCCTGCATATGACATGTAACAAGTTGATGAATTAAAGGAAAAAATTGGGCCAGGGGGTGATGCGTTAAGTCACCCCTGTGAAGGCATTTGTCATGTTGGTGATAAGTTAAGTCACCACTGTGACTAACACCAAACCTTTCTTCTCTTTTCTTTTCATGCAAAATCTACCTGACCTTTCCCTTCAACCTTCATACAAAATTCACAAAATACTTCAATTAACATTCACACAATAGTCACACCATTTCCACTCAAATTTTCTCACATTGGATCAAAATACAAGGATTTATAACCAAAATTAAGATATGAAGGAAATTAAAAGCAATAGAAACTAGACACAATAGTTCCCCCATACTTAAACTATGCTTGTCCTTAAACAAAATGAATAACACTAGACTATACAGGAACAAACAATGGAAACAACAATTTTCCCAAATAATAGTCAAAGATATCAATGTTCATTTTAATAATCACAATTTAAGAGCTTGAAACTTATAATACTCCATGAACAAGCAATTCTTTGCATATTTAGGCAAAATCAACAAGCATTTAAATCTAAAGAATCATCAACAAGTGAGATAGACACTCACTCCACTCTCCATCCTCTTATGCATTCAAAGTTAAAATATATTCATTTATAATTCATTTTATGTAAGGCATCCACCATAGACTTGTTTACTAATCCAATCTTCACCACTCATATCAAACACAAACATCAATTTAAAGTTCTTTATTTTGGTTGTAGTAGGGTCAAGCTAACGGTAGGAAAAAAGAAAGTCAAAGTTCAAAACCTCAAAACAAATTGAGCATTTAAAGTAATATAAACAATGAAGTATAAAGCACTTAATTCTTTCGTTTCAATTTAACAAGATTAGCAGTCCCCTTTTTATGTCTCTCCTCTTTCTTTTAATTTTTTGTTAGCTTCTCTTTCCTTTGTTTCTTTTCTATTTCTTTTCTTTTCTCTTTTTTAATTTATTTGTTTAAAACAAGGAAATAAAAAAATATATAGAGGAGAGATAATTACTACAACCATACCCATTCCTAATGCAATAAACAACTATATCCTATGATTTCCCCAAACTTATTCAAACAAGTATTCCCTAAACCCAATCATACACATTTAGATGCTTAACTACCTTATGGTAGGTACAATGAAGAGGATAAATATTTAAAGTCAAGGCTCATATTTTGGGTTTAATTAAGCTCAAAAGGGCTTCACTAAAGATAACAACATGGTGGTTTTTTAAGCAAAAGTGGTGAATCCTAATTGCCTTCATCATTTCAATATTTGGATAAGATTATATGATCTCAACTAGTATTTGCAAGCAAGTTCTAGAGTTCCCCAATCATGAAATAACACTCTCAACAAAGAATACTTGAATTTGGTGTCTGATATTTCCAAAAGGCTCAGATTCTTACTAAATGAAAAGTGTCATTCATTTATCATAACAAGATAATGTCCTTTTAACCAAAATCCAAGTTAATTAGTCTAAGCATGCTAGTATACTCATTCACTTATATTATCCATTTTTAATCTCGATTGAGTTTTTGTCATGACTATACATCTCTAACTATTAAATGGAAAAACAAACACACCACACAAATAATATTCTTTTTTTTTACTAATACTCCCCCTACACTTAAACATCACATTATCCCTAATGTGATTAAAAAAAGTAAAAAGGGATCGAAGACTCAAAATAACATGAACAAGGACAAGCATTAAAACTAAAAGTCATTAATCTGATAAGCAATAAAAATAATAAAAAGAACAAGGATAGAAATAAGATACAAAAGTGTGAGCGGTGGCTGTGTTGATGTGGTACGAATCATAGCAATAAGCATGGCATACTACATTTAAGAGTGGTGAATAGCTATGAGGAAGACAAATAGAAGAGATCGAAAAGTAGGCCTATGCACATAAAGCATACAAATTAAGTTGAGTTTCACTAAAAAGAAATAACAAACAACTAATGAAAAAATAAAATAGAAACTGTATGGTTTGCCTCCTATTTAGTGCTTCTTTACTGTCTTTTAGCTAGACAACTCAACCATTATGTTTATGGTGGATCACTCAACATGATTGATTCCACTATTTTATTCTCTTCACTGGGATTTTTGTTCAAGAATTTCCTAACCTCTTCCTTAGTTGCATCAACCAGTAATTGGCAACATTCATCATTATCTTTAACCAAGTCCAACCCCTTTTCTTCCTCTTCCTGTAAGGAGAAATCAAAATATGCAGCATTAATTTGATCAACAAAAGAATAGTCATTAGAAATAGTAGTAGTAGAAATATGTTCAACATTAAAGATTGAAAATTCAACTGTTTCTCCCAAAATAATCATGCTCAGTTTCCCATTCTTCACATCAATCAAAGTATTGGTAGTGGCCATAAAAGACCTCTCTAGAAGTATGGTGTTCTCCTTCCTTTGCTCTTTAACCTCCCTCATACCTAGGATAAAAAAGTATATAGGAACAATCAATCCTCCAAACATCACTAACGCATCCTCCATTATTCCTTTTGAATAACGGATTAATCTAGTAGCTAATTGTAAACACATGTTTATAGGTCTTAACTATCTTAGATCCAATTGCTCATAAATTGATTAAGGTATAAGGTTTATACTTGCCGCAAGGTCAAGCATACCCTTAACCTCAACATTATTACCCATTGATACTTACACAAGAAAACTCCTTGGGTCTTTCAACTTCAGTGGTAATTGCTATTGAAGCACTGCACTTGCAACCTTTGAAACTATCACCTTCTCGTTTGGCTCAAACTTTTGTTTGTAGGTGCTTAGTTCCTTGAAGAACTTCACATAAGTTAGGATGTTCCTAACCACACCTAACAAAGGTAGATTAATGTTAACTTTAGAAAAAATGTTATATAGATAAGAAAATTTCTTATCTTGTTTCTATTCCATAAGGTGGCTCGGATATAGGTTCAGTGCTCTATAAGGATTAGTTGCTTTATGCAATCTTGATTCTTCATCGCAGTCAGTTTTAGGCCCTAGTTTTTTACCTTTATGAATATGACTTGAAAAGTTGTCGCACCTATTGCTGCCTTGATTCTGCTCAGCTTTTTCATTGGTGAGGCTCTCCTCCTCTTGATTACTTACACCAGACAGATTAGAAGGGATCTTAACATGATTATTAATTACCTTACCACTTTTTAGAATAGTGACTACTTGGGCTTGCTCAGGTTGGTTGGACAACTTCCTTTCTAGTTGTTGTACATTTGAGCAGCGAGTTGCCCTACTTGGATCTCAATCCTCTTTACATATGCCTCCAAAGAATCGAACCTCTTATTGTTTGTTTCTTGATTTTGAGTTATAACCTGAATAAATGCATTCAGGCTTTCCTCCAAAGAAGGCTTGCTTGGTGGGATTTGAAGTGAGGATTGCCCTTGGTAATAATTTAGCCTTTGAAAATTTTGATATTGTGGTTGGGTTGTACTGGTGGATTGTTGGTCTTCTATGAAAATTTGTTATAGTTTCTCCAATTAGGGTTGTAGGTGTTTGAGTACACATCATTTTGATACCTTGGTTGAAAACCGTTTAGTAAGTTCACTTGTTCTTCCCCATCTATAAGAGGCTCTCAAGAATATGAACAAACATTAACTTCATGACCACAAGTTCCGTATATACCATATACCTCTTGATTTGGAACGTTTTGGGTTAGTCTTATAGTTCACATCTTTACATACCTTGTTAACTCAGCTAAATGCATAACCAATTCTTGATTCGATCTCACTTCATAAAATCCAGCTCTTCTTTTCCTAACGCTCTTTTTTTTTGAATTGGGCCCTAACATTTCAAAGATTTCATATGTTTCTTTGTTCGTCTTCTTTCCCATAACTCCTTCTATTGCATTATCCATTGTGTACTGACACTATTATGTCAATCCATCATAAAAGAATTGGTTTTACATGTGGAGTGGAAAATGATGGTGTGGGTACTAAATTAGCAAAAGTTTGAAGCATTCCTACTCCTTATGGAATGACTCTCCCTCCATCTGAGTGAAGGTAGCTATTTTAGTCCTCAACTCAGAAATCTTCTCACGG
>JAOSBN010000004.1:30676487-30702760 GCA_027563595.1 Erythroxylum suave | reverse complement strand
GTGTGTGTGTGTGTGTGTGTGTGTGTGTGTGTGTGTGTGTGTGTGTGTTTGTGTGTGTGTGTGTGTGTGTGTGTGTGCACGTGTGTGTGCATGCGTGTGCATGTGTGTGTGTGTGTGCATGCGTGCGTGGTGTGTGAAGTAAAGGAACAAAAGATAGCAAATATAAAGAAAAGGTCAGGCATATTATAAAATGCATAAAATATTAAATCGCTACTTTGTTAACAAAATTAGAAGATAAACTACCTTTCTAATATTAAAAGCAATGACAATATAGTACCTTAAGGTGTGTTTATTAAAGATAAAATAGAGCTGAAGTATGTTTAAAATGAATTAGGTAAAAATCAAATAGGAATATGAAGTATATTTCATGTATCCAGTTAAAGGATATCAATCAAAAGGAAAATTACTCAAAGATTAGAGATGAACAAGATTTTTTTTTTCAAGAATCTTTAAGGTATTCAATGGTAAATGGGCAATATTTTATAAGTTATTATACTTATTCATACTTAAGTTGCATTCCAAAATCACAATTACAATATGTTCTTATTGAGATTCATAAAGGATCATGTTCAACATACCAAATAAGGTCCACACTTGCTCAAAGCACCCTCAAATATGGGTAGTTCTAGGTAACAATCATGTAGAACACCTATAAATTCTCTATAAATGAATATGTTCCAAATGCATTATGAACTGCACTATGCCTAATTATGACAAAATTAGATGGCTTAGATGTCCCCTTAGTATAAAGCAATGCACATTTTAATAAATAATTTTATTATATAATTTTCATATTATTTCTATTCTTATTTTTCACTATAATGGTAAATAAATTTTGATATATTCTAGTGTCAAAATTAATGTTAAAAACCTTCCAGACCAAATGCTATAGTTTCAAATGAAGTCACCTTTAACTTTTTGCTTTCAAAATATAAATCCTGTAGGCTAAAAGCCACATGTTTAGGTGAAGCCACCTTCAACTCTCTAGTTTTGGACCAAAAATAGCATATGCTAAATGCCACGTGTCTAGATGAAGTCATCTTCAACTCCTTACTTCCAAAATATAAACCATATAGGAAAAAGGCCAAAGGTCATAGACTTTAAGATTAAAAAGTTAATATTTCCTCTACGATAGACCTACAAATTTTGATAAAATAATTTAGGAAATTAAATTTAATATTTTTATTGATAATATGCATTAAAATACTTGGAAAAATAAAGTATAGATTTTAAAAAGCTAAGGGAAACATCATATCAAAAATACCATCAAAGTCAATAAAAGATAGTAAAACATAATAGGATAATAAAGAGAAAAGCATTATATGTGTTTATATATATATATATACACCTAGAAAATTATCTATATAAACATTAAGAAACTACATGATTGACATGTTTTCAGGTAAAGGGCTAGTCAATTCAAACTCATTATTATTGATAAATCTTCATCTTCTCAACCTTTGTAAGTTTAGGTTCCATAAATGTTTGAACACTATTAAAATCTTGAAAAGATAAGTTTGGGAATGTCACAATTGATTTCTTGTAGTAATCAAAGCTTGCAAAGGTGGCACTAATTAGATTATCATAATTCTTACTCCTACAGAACTTAGATTTATGATATCATCTCATGATATTAGACTTAAACTAATCACCCTTGAATTTAGGCTTTTGATCCTCCAATGTCTTCCTTAAGATTAAAGTCTCCTTTTTCAGGTCTTTCACCTTGATCTTAGGTAACATCAATCACTTTGTGAGCATTTTCTCCACCATCTTTTGCCCTTCTTTGAAAAATCTAGTCATTATAGAAGCTAAAAAAGGCAACCTTAACTTCTTCCCTCTCTTAGGCAACCTTGTGTAACTCCTCATATACCTTATCATAATATTCGATCATATAGTATGGAAAATATTAGTTAAATGAAAAAAGTATATATAAATGTCTTTATATTAATAAAAAAAATCATCCAATGTAGACTTATATCATAATATCTCTTAAGGAAGTTTAGTTTGTTCTCTTTTAGGCTTAATAGTTGGTTGGATGGATGTATGTATGAACCATCTCTGAACTAACACCTATATATATATAAGTACAAATAACACCTAGTGAAAGTGATAATCTAATTCATATATATAAGTACAAATAATGGGGATTTCAGAGATATAGATATTATAGGAAACTTAAAAATAGAACAAAAGAAGAAACCTATAGGCTTACATTCTATATAACAACCTTACTTAGATCAAACAAGGCTCACTAATAAGGATAAGATGGAATATGGTTTTGGGGGTTGGAAAATCTTTTAGATCAAAGTTGTAACCTGATGTTATCCTTATCCTAATGATTGAAAATGTTTCTTAAACCTTGCCAAATAACCTCAACATCTCACATCATCATTGAATTCCAGAGGGAAACAAATCTATCCTTCAAAATTAAGTAGACTTTTGGTATCATGAGAAGGTGACATATGAAGGAAGTGAATTTGGGGCAAATGAATTTTATGTTAACTTACCTCAAGGTTATGAAGAGGTTCAAAATGATTCATATAATTGTTAGAGCTTTCTAAACAGTGATTAAAACCTAAATAAGGAGGAGTTTGATGTAATTTTGAGGAGGTTATATGAAATAGTAAGGCATGAACTAAGTGAAAAGATAATATAATGAAGATTAGGAATGATGTTTAAGATTGCAAAGCAATTTAAAGAATCCATAACTGACTATTCAATGTTATATGGATTCAATATCATATTCAAGAATTATTAATCTAAAAAAGTCATATATAGATGTATTGAGGACTGCAAATGGTATTTATTCGGTATTTATGATAACAATGATAAGTGTTCCAAGATGATGGATTACAATCTAAATCATTATTAATTCACCATCATTAAACCAAGATTAGTTTCATCTAATTTCACTTTTCAAACAATAAAAATTGGATAAACCTAGTACTTAAATAGGTAAAATGGTTAAAGAATACAATAAGAAGCCCAATATTTTAATGAATTACTAAATGTGTAGGGTTGATGAGAAGGTGCATAAAGAAATAGCAAGGGACTACATAAATGAGCATGCAAAGTTGTATGGCTATGTTGATAAGTTGAAACCAGGAAATAAAGTTGGACTTGCAAAAATGTAGGTATAAGAAAAACAAGATTTAAATATCATGTAGTTTGATAGGTTCTATATATGTTCCTATCCAATGAAGCAATGTTGGTAACATCTTAGGCCTATTATAAGTATGGATGACCTTTTCTTAAAGATAGAACATCAAAGACAATTAATCACTCATATATAAAAATATGGTGAAGAAAGCATGAATCCATCATCTTGGTAAATAGTTGATATAGAGAATATTAACACTTGGAGATGGTTTATGCAAAAAAATACCCACTAAATTGAATTTAGGTAAAGAAGATGGGATCATTTTGATTTTAGACATAAGCAAGGTATTTTTGGCTTTTAATTTATCTGAAGTTTAATTGTCTTTTATGAATTTCATAATTTGCTTAGTAACGTCATTATATTGCATTGATCAACTTCAACATAGATACAATGCTCCCTAAATCCATCCATATGTGTAAAGCATATATGTCACAATTAGCACAATAATTAGAGAGGAAAAGACAATAAAAAGCAATTTAGGTTTATGTATGAGTCACTTATGTTCTCAATAAGAAGTTAAGAAAACTAGATTAATTAAAACATGAATCTACATCAACGTTGTCAGAATATCCAGTTTTAGTGTGGACAAGATTTGAAGCTTTAAGTACAAGTTCCTAGTTATGAATAACAATATGTATGGAAACTTAACTGTTAGATATTGCTAGCTAAAAATAGGCTAGTAATCAACATATTAAAGACTACCAAAACCATGCTTATAAAAAAGCATACAATAAAGATATAATATATAAATAACTAGAAAACTAACATTTTTCTGTCAATCATAAAAAATCTTTAAAAAAAAAGTTAAAAAGGATGCAATAAAGTGGAGCATATTATAAAATGGTGATAAAGTAAATGGGCTTAGAAGGGATGAAGCCACGCACACTAGTATACAACTTATTAGAGAGCACATATTTATTACAAGAGACTTATATGCTTATCAATATGTATATACAACTAGTGCAATTCTCCACTCCAAGAAAATGATTTAGGATTTTATTGCTTTATGTTACAAGATACAATATTATATATACATGTTTAACATATATTGTAACTTAATAAAGGATTCATTTTTTACCTCCTAATGACCACGAAGCCAAATAACTTCTAACCATAAGAGTGATGCATAGTATGCCTAAAAGGTCAAAAAGAAAGGATAAGAATGAACCATATAACAAAGACACTTGTACTCCGGAAATTGTAGAAACAAATTTGTTAACTTGAAAAATTCCTATAAATAAGAAATGTGGTTACAAAACATCAAATAAATAAAAGTATCATGAAAGTGGGATACAATAACTTTAGATGCATCCTTTAATTACTAATTTAGCTTTATATACAAAGCACTTTGAGATTGAAGATTAGTTTTGGTGCGTGTGGTATGGAGGATCAATTTTTGACGACTTGTCTCACCAAGGTTTGAGTTTGAAAATGAGATTTGAAATAGTGACTTAATCTCTCCATGTGAAATGTTATTATTGGTCACTTTCCTCTCACACGTAACTAGTGAGAATTTTCGACATTAATTCTCATGATTTCTTAATTACTGTTCATCTCGTCCTTGAATTTTTACTTCCATAATGCAACTTATATTAATTAAATTTAGATTATATGATACAATTTTCTTCTTAATAAAGATTAAGTTGTTTATTTTCGTAATATTATGAACTTAATTTAATATCACAAAATATTAGGAGTACATTTTAGTATGAACTTAAGAGCTATTATGATCTAAAAGGAATGGGGCACAAAGCTGCTAGTTGAAGCAAAAATCTGGTATGGTATAGCCTCTTCTGAACTAGTGGTTTAATAAATCCGTTTATCTAGTTAAATTCAGCTTCACAACGCCACGGAGCTAGAATTTCCTTTACGAGCATGCTTACATATAAACGGATCGAGAATTAACCGCAAAGAATTTCCTCTTACTGATGCGAGGCCAAGCTAATAGGTGAGTATCAAAACTGCAATCCTTATTATGATCTCGTTTGGTTAGCTGCCAATCAGCTATTTTTTTAGCTGATTAGTTGCATTCAGCTTTTTAACCCATCAAACAACTATCAAAGGTGTTTGGAGAGTAGCAGTTTATAGACTGATTTAAAATAAACAGCCAAAAATGAAAATGCTCCTATATATGAGCGTTTTCTACCAATAGCCAAAAGTTTAAATATCAAAAGTTGATTACGTTGTTTAAAATTATATTGTTAAGTTGCGTAAAATCTTGTTGTTTAAATTGTATTCTTGATTAAGTTGCAATTAAGTACTACGTCATAAACAATTTCTAATATACAACAATTTTTGGTAAGTTGGACAGCTTGTTTGAGGTTCCTAGATTCCTACGTATATCAAAGTCACTCGTATAAGATATTTTTTAAAGACTCTGGTTAAAATGTTCATCTCTTCAATAATCATCTGCAGTTTATCAAAATCATTCATATAAGATATTTTTTTTAAGTCACTCATATAAGATATTTTTATTAGAGTTATAAACTTAATTTTTGTAGAATTAAATATCTAAAATCTAAATTCTTATAAGAATATTCAACGAAATACTAAGATATATAATATTCATACCCTTGTAATTTTTTTAAAGTTATGTTTTTGTAAATTATTTTATACATAAATAGTTAATACTAAACAATTAATTTTACTAAACATCTTTAATAAATAATTAATAAAATCTGCTAATCAAAACAATTGATAGAATCAACTATCAATCAATACAGCTAATACAATCAACTATTATAACAAAATTTGTTACGGTAAGCAGTAACATGCATGCTATGTTTTCCATGTGACACGCAACATGGAAGCTGGACGCCAACAGAGTCAAGTTTTAAGCCCGTTATGTACCAAGAGCACAGATCGTATCCACTTTTATCTTTTCTGACCATTCGTTTCGAGGAGTAGAGTTATTACAAATGCTTTTCTTTTCTTTACAGATAAAACTTTGTAATTTCTGTTCTGATGTAGCTGTAATTCTCGAGATAAATTACGCGGGAATCCCGCGCCCTCGGAATTTCTTGAAGCCCTAACGGATCTTAGACGGGAGAGGGTATCGTTAGGACTTCCTGTCCCCCAAGTGGAAATCTCAACTTCTTCAACGCCGAATACTGGCTCGTATTGGGACTAAAAGCCCAAGTTTTAATTATTCAAAAGGCTATTTTTTGTTTTCTGTTGCTCATCAAACATCATCTTGAGTTGTCTGCCTTGTTCTTCAATCCGTAGTTGTAGATTTCTTTGAATCTAGCACAAACATTGCAAGGCAAGTTCAAAAATGTCAGGAATTTTTGTGTTAAGCAGCTCTCTGCTTTGACAAACCTTCAATTAAATGAAAAGACGAGCCAAAGATTCTTAAAAATGGGCATTGGCTAATCAACGAACTAAGCACTTGTTATGGGCAAAGAATAAAATATGTTTTGTTCATGGTTTAATAAGTATGCCCAGCTCCCAAGTAAACTTTAACGTAGACGAATTCAATTCCGAAGAATAATAAAAAATGAGTCAAACAACATTCACTTAACAAGAAAACTCCATTGAAATACCTCCAACTGCTCGTGTAGGCGTCTCTGGACATCTAGCTGCAATTGCAGTGCTTCTCTGATTTGTGTGCTGCAAGAGGTATCATTAACAGTAGAAACGTTTCAGAGTCAAATGTTTGAGCAAATTCCATGCTAAAGAAACCAGAAAGATGTATTGATAATCTAGGAGAAAACTAGTTTACCTTTTCATATCGAGGTGTTGCATTTCGCATGTGCTATTTCTTTTCTCTGCCCTCCCTGCAATAAGAATTTCATTTGATTCAGAATCATCTAACAATTTAAGTAGAATAACCTCTCTCCATTGATTCAAAAGCGTGCAGATCTTCAGCAAAGAGGATCTGGAAAAACATCAAATATTTAACCATTTCATATAGAAAAATGCTAATAGGTGGCTTAACATATGAGTAATAGTGCCACATTGCTTATATAGAAAGATAACTAAACAGAATTTAGGTCACACGCAGGATCTTCTACTAGTCGACTGTGTAGGGTGAATGAGATCTAAAAGATTGCACCCAATGACTAACATGTCCAACAAATTCTTAGCCATCATCAAGCATAACAAGGGTCAAAAGTTAATTAGTTAAACCATCATCACAAGAGAAGATTTTGGTTGAATACTCGGAATAGAGACCGCAAGGAAAAAAAAAAAAGGAATAAGTAAACTGAAGGATAATGTAATTAGATGCAAGTACTTGATGTATAAATCTTGTCAACTTAATGTATGACATTAAAACTCTGAATGAAGGTTGCCAAAGTTTGTAACAACAGATACCACAGTCATGAATATTAACTAGAACAAGGGCTTACCATCGGCAGAATATGGCATGTATTTTGCAGTTCTATATTTCTGCAGGGTCAGAGAAGCGACGGTTCAGAGCACTGTAACAAAAATCTGAAATGGTGGCCTAGAATAACGTAGCTGTTGCAAAGTGAGTTAATACCTGCAAATGGCTTTTCACATGAAAGATAGTCAAACCACCTGAGTCCATCAGCTTCAGTATAGCCTTCGGTGTTGCTTCTACAAATCATACAATCAGTTTGCTCGTAACCAGATGATAATTTTACTTCTTAGTTGAGTAAGAGCTTCTGTATAGGTTACTTACTATCAGCACCTCCAAGGCGATTTACACACTCCACAAACTTCTCATGAAGATCTTGAGTCCATCTTATTCTTGTTTTATTGGGAAGCACAACTCCAGTTGGCACCCGGTCGCCAGAACATATAGAAACACCTTCGGAAGAAACCCTTGAAGGCAGCTTGTCTTGTATGGCAGAGAAGTCCAGCTGTGCAAATGATGAGTTACACGGAAGAACATGTCTAACCTGTGAGAAGGCAAGTAGCCGTTGTCCAATTGGATTGTTGATAAAAATGTACGGTAAAACGTAAAATTTGATGTACATACTCTATGCTCTTGACTTCCCTCGGAGGGAACTGAAAAGTGACTCCTGAAAGAGGCAGGATCAAGACTAATCGACTTATTTAGCTCGTGTTTGATAGACAAAGCACTGCCGGACTGACTTTTGAAGGACTTGCCGTAAAACTTATGGCGGTGATCATACCCAGGAAATTGAACTTTTGCAACTGACTGCAAGGTGTTTCTTGGTTCAAGGTTGTTGTTCGTCGTTTCTTCTGTTTCAATAGAATAATTTTCCCTGACAGGGTTAAGTGCAGGGATTGATGAAACATAGGACGTGGAGTACTGAGAAGACAGAGGACTGTCAACGCGATCATCGAAGTCCAGGAAGCCCATGTATTGTTCTGCTGCATAAAAAGCCGAGGCTGGTGAGTCGAACCTGCTCATTATGCTGGTAGATGGTTTATGAGGCCTCAGGTTTTGCTGTTCTGTGCCTGCCTCCAAGGCATGCGACTGAACACAATTTACCATGTTCATCCCGGGATGGTGATCATAATATTGGGAGGAAAGATTGCTGAACTCACCAATCAGCCCATGATTTGGTTGAACTCGTTCTTGGGAATCAATTCTTGATGTGTTCATTTACAAATGAAAATATTTGCAACGGTAATAGGTCAACAGGAAAATCTAGCAGAGAGAAATTTTGTTTAGATTTCTTGGCTAGCATCAAAAAGTGTATCAGAATACATACTACTGCGAATTATATAAGCAGTGAAATCCGCGCAAGATACACGCAAAATCTGGCGGCAAAAAGAAAAGCAAAGATGCAGATAAGCAAACGCATTGAATTCAAATGCATGAAAAAAATCTTTCTGATATTCCAATAGACTTCATGAGTAAGAAATGAATATATATACCCACAATGAAGCTGTGTAAGCCTTTTAAATGGATAGGAATGAACAATGATCTATTGACATAACCAAAGCAAAAATAACCAAATAAATAAAATCCATTAAAAATAAACAGACAAGTACAACTCAATGGTGTCTTCTTCTGTAGAAAAAGAATCAACTGTCTTCTGTAAGTTTGAAGGATCCCAAACAAAAATCTTTGGGAGAAAAGAAAAGAACAGGAAAAAAAAAAACGCTTTAAGCACCAGACAGAATGGTTCTCCAAGTGTTGTAGATTTAAAAATAAGAAGAAATGGAGAATAATGTTACAAGCATCTGTGCTGTTGCTGAATTATATAATGGGATCCTTCGCATAAATTCACTGCAACAGATCTGCTAATATTCCCGCTAAAGGTACGGATAAAATCAATTTAGGCAATTACCCACAATATATAATCGATACAGAAATATGACTCGAACTTTTTATCCTAAAACAGAGAGATAAAATTCCTTTTCCCTTCTCTTTCCTCAAGACTGCATCTTGAAAAGTTTGAATCCGGAATTACGAAAAGAAAAGTTATTACACTGTTGCATATTTTAATGTCAAAGTACAAATGAAACGCGACAGTAAAGATTCTGAAACAAAATATTGAAATAGATAACTAAAAACTACTCCTTCCATTTTTCAAGTAGTTTTAAATTTCCATTCGAAATATGTATATATTTTGAGTCAAATATATCTCATTGCACTATTATGAATTGCATATATTGATTTACGAATGGTCAGTAGTAGAATCTTGATATAGTTATACTTGAGTTAACATTTTATTTTGTGTACCTTATGGTTTAATTAATATGTATTTAAAGAGTTGTCGAAATGAATTTTCCAGTAATTAAAAGATATATTACTAAAAATTAAGAGATAATTGTTCAAAATATCCTAAATCGTACATGTTCTATTAATTAGTAACAAACTTAAAAATTTATTAGAATGATACGTAAACTATTTAAAATAAAATGAGAATATCACAATTCCTTGAGTGGGAATAGATCATATTCAAAGGAATTAAACAATGTTTGTTTTAGATAATTTGGGAATTTTTTCCATAAAATTTTAATTTGTTGATATTAATTGATAGAATATATACCGATTATCATTATTTTAATAAATATCTCATAAATTGAAATTGAGGTAGGCATCTTGCATTGCTCTCAAAGTTCGCAAGCTTATACAAATAAATAGTTAGTGCGTAGGATGCTCTCGATGGAGACATTTTGACACTCAAGTTAGTAAAAGCAAATGGTGTTAAGTATGCAAGAGAATTCTTAAAGTGAATTAATGATGACTGTAATGTGTACTTACCTTGGGGTGTCTCCTTTTGTTTTCTTTTTTTTTTTAAAATTAATCCTTTAAGAAGTAGAGTTAGGTTCTAACTATCTATGTATGGCTGAATCCATCTCTACAGGATGCTTGATTAATCTTTGGTTGCCACTCTATTTCTACATTTAAATAAGTTATATCTTACTTGATTTCATCCTTACGAATAAATTGAATTTTATTTTTTAAGCATCTATGAGGCTTTTAAATAGGTTAGATAATGGTAGGCATAGAAAAGAGATCCATAAAAAGGAGATATAAGTCATCAAGCTTAAATAAATAAATTGGAGTTGGCTAAATAAATTGAGCTCATCTCCTACACATTTTATGAGTGTATTATTATCTCCAGGTTTATTCTTTTTAAACTCAACTAAAATGTAAAACTAATAAAAGGGTATGTTGAAACATTGTTTTATCATGGTAACTCTTTTCAAATCTTTGAAAATCAAGTAGTCCTCCTTCATTCGTTTAGGCCTTCCTCTTACCATAAGAAGATTGCATTTATATGAATTTCTTCCATTTAGAGAAGATCCAAAAGAGGTAAAATAGCTCTTTCATATGGAAGCATAGTACAATTGATCAAAACTATTTAGAAATCAATACATATTTATTGGATTTCACACATTTTCCTTTCTAAAAATTATTTAAAACTTTTAAGAGGATCATAAGGAGATTTTTATAGGGAAGAAATAATAGGGGATGATTTAAAGTTATGGTTAGTTGGAGGGAATTGTATAAACTAATTGATAAAAGTGGTTTAGGTATAGTCCTAATTAATATGAGCAATAAAGTATTGCTAGGGAAGAGAATGTGGAGGGTCTTTAGTACACAAGGACTCCCTTTGGATAAAGTGGATGTGGATGTGCAGCTACTTCTTGAAGGGGTGAAGCTTATGGGGATTGTCATTAAGCCCATCTATTCCTACTTCTTAAATCAATTGCTTAAGGGAATGCATTGAACAAAATATTAGTAAGATAATGGGGGATAGGGAAATATTAAGAAAGAGGAAGACACCTAATAAGGAATTAAATGGTAATTTAGGCTTTGATAAATATCCCTAATAAGCTTAGTGTGAGTAGATGGATAATTGATAGTAACTGGGATAATTCCCTAAGAGGAATGGAACAATGGCTCCCTTAATAACCCCCAAATCCTAACTAAACGGATCACTATAAATGGAATAATATGTTAGCGGGAAGTTTAGTTACAAAGAATACAGGGAATGGATATGGACTAAAGAACCTAAGATCAAATGGACTAAGCTAATATGGAATGGATGCCTTATGCCAAGAACCTCCTTCTTTCGATAGATGGAAATGAAGAACAAACTCTGTACTTTAAATCAACTAAGCTTTATGAATCTACCTAGTACTTGCCCTCTTTGTAAGGAAGACTTCGAATCAATTTCTAACATTTTATTTGAATGTAAGTATTCATTTGGAGTGTGGAATCTTGCCAAGGAACTCTGCCTATAATAATACATAAATAAAAAACTCTTGGATATAATTCAACTCTTACAAGATGATAGGCGCAACTCTAGACGTAATAAGGCAATGTATATTATTGGTATTGGAATATGTTTACAAGAGTTGTAGATGGAAAGGAATAATAGGTGCTTTAATAGAAATGACAACTCGATGGAAGTTGTAAAAGGGATGGCTACCCTTAGGATAAAGAAACAACTTATTCTAAGTAGGGAAGCCAAGATTTATAACATCTGGATGGGAAGAGCCTACGGTATCTAGCATAATCCATGAGCATCAGTTAAGAAGATATTCAGATTCTAGACTATAATCTATGGTTCTCTTACATACTAAGACTGAAACTACACAAAAGGTAGGGTAATGAAACACACATAAAGTCTTTATAAAGCCCAAAAAAAAACTCTTTTAGCTTTTTTATGGTTGCTAAAGAAAGCCAAACACAGATGACTAGCTAAGAGGGACCTATTAAGTAAATACAATGTAGATGGTCAACATGCAAAAAGTGAAACCATGATAAAAAGAAATTTTAGCTAGTAAGGAAGTTCGACATTAGTTTTATAAGGGAGTCGTTAGATATTGCATCTTTTGAACTTCCTCAGAGGACTAGCAAGTAGCTTTCTTGGAGCTTTGTCCTTTAAAGAAGTTGATGAAAAGTAGTAAGCAGAAAGCAAGCTTGAAAGAATGGATGAAGATAGACCGGTAATAACAAAGCTAGTATAGCTTGAAACCCACAAGGCTGATACATGTCCAAGATAACATGCATACATAAAAGAATGTTGTTAAGTCATGAAAGTATTGACTTGTCTTTCAAGGAACTAGAATCATGGTAAAATTCTAGGTGTGTTTAAGGTTTCTACATATGGTGATGTTGGTGTTTCACTATAAATTAAACTCCTTTTGTACAGTTTTGAATTTCTAATGAAAAATTTAATTTCTTTAAAAATAATCTTTCATATCAACAAAGAAAACCTTTAAATATCATAAAGACTTTTATACATTTCAATTATATTTCAAACATGATAAGAAATATATATCAAAGCTTATCTGGAAATTTTATGTTAAATCTAATTGTCACTCACTATGTATAGATGCTTTTGTTACCCTTTGATATGTGAAATGTCTCCTATTCTTAATTGTTAATTTTGATTAATCTTTACTATCATTATATAAAGCCCATTATGCAAACCTTTAGTTTATCTTCATCATTTTTCAAAGTTTTAGTATGTTTATTTGAGATTAACCTATCCACGCTTCTTTTGTTTGCCTACTTATGAGAGAAGTAAAACTGTTAAGGTGTTTTTAACAAAATTGTTGCATTCTCAAAAGTAAGAACAAAATCCCTTTCTTTTTTTTCTTTTACAATATGGAGAGAAAGGTTAGTTCAGATAACGCGTTAACTTCTAATAAATTTAATGATGTGTGCTTAATTGCATCTAAATGTAAAATAACAGCCCTGAGTCTTACAAGCCTATTGATACACATTCACTATCTCTCATAATAGTTGGCCATCAATCTAAGATATTATATGAACCTAAAAATTGCTAACTATGGGAGGAGACTTTGCTTAAGAAAGTTTCCTTAGAATCCTTAGTTGGGGATTTCGATGAAAACTTTGAAGTGTGTCTAAAAGTAAATAAATTCAAGTAGAAAACATTTGAGAAGATGAAAAAAATTTTAAAATCCGTAAGGACATAAAACATAGGTATCCCAAAGAAGACATACATATGTGTTACCTTGTGCCTAGAAGGTAGATTTTCTACTACGCCGCTTTCAAATGTGGGCTTCAATTTCAAATACAGTCAACCATCCTGAAATCCTCAACTTGATAGGTTTAAAACGAAGCCAACTTCACTCTCATGCTTGGAGTCTTTTTATTGGATTTGTATTTGCATATAATATTATAAAGGTGGTTCCAACCTTAATTTGTTCAGGTTTATTAATCATTGTATGCATATTGGGACCAAAAGTGAATGTTACAACTTAAGTATCAGAAGTAGATCTTGGTTATTGATGATTCCTAATGGGTTACATGATTGAAAGGACAAGTTCATTTTACTAACAATTGAGACAAGTATGTGGAACTTTAGTATCGAATGCAGAGAACCAGATGAAAAGTTCTCTCAGTGTAAATCAAATAATATAACAATACAATTTTTTAGTCAAAAGCTAGTAAACCTAACTTATTCCTTTGTTCCTTGAAAGATACTATTTTGCTAAACAAGCTTAATCCAATAAGGGGGAATCTTGTAGAAATAAGCATCTTTTTAGGTTTCTTTCCTCTTATTTTATTTTCCTTATTTTGCATTGAATTTTTCAGTAACCTTATTATTTTTACATCCATAGGCATGAATTAGATGCTCACTAGGGTAAGAAAATCAAGGAGAAAGGCCTACTAGGTTCATTCTTGAAGAGAAGAAGAAGTAGAAAGTGACCCATAGTGATGAGGTCATTTTCATTAAGTTTGTTAATAAGGCCAATTAGGCTATGTTCTTAGTATAATTTTGAAAGAATTTTACTTGTTCTAATATGGGATTCATTATATTTGGTACTCAATATAACTTATGTTTTATTTATAGGCCTTTTTTTAGCTTTTTGCTGAATAAGGAATAGATTTAGATAAGTTAAGGGTAAAGTTAGAAAAGTTTTAGCATAATTTTAAAGAAAGAAAAGTTAATATACACCCATTTCCTAATAATATATGACAATATAGACACTACAACAAAATATGGAGTTTAATAACACAAAAGGTGGAGTTTTTAGACGCTTTTTGCGTCTTAAAAATAATTTTAGACACTTTATATAGCGTAAAAAAAGTGTCACAAAAACTATTTTTGACTGAATTTTTAGACACATTGATGCGTCAAAAAAACATAGATTTTTTACGCATCTGAGAGTCAAAAATCTAAGCATAAAAAATCTATTTACAGATAAATGTGTCAAAAACATACATTTTCGATGGTTTCCTTAGATACATAAATGTTATTTTAGACGCTTTGTGTAAGTTTGTAGACGCTTTTTTCTGTCGATATTTTTCACTTTTAGACAGTTTTTTACATCAAAAATTTCACCATTTTTGAGTTAAAAAATCAGCTTACAATTTGCTATAATTTATTAAAATTTAACACAATTTATTAAATTATAATAAATGATAAAAATTTATTATTATTATTATTATAAATTTTAATAGATTATAATAAATTAATCACATATTTATTATTATTATAACAGAATTTATTGACGATATCTGTTTTTCAAGTGTACACCTTCAAATCGAAATCAGCGAAAGAGAGAGAAGATAGAAACAAAACTGTGTTATTACTTGGCTATTAGAATGACTAATATAGCAATTGGTGGTAACCAATCAATACAAGTCACGTAGCTCATTACTAAAGAAAATCAATCAAACAAACAAATTGCATAGATCCCCTACTCTGTATTTTGTATACACAAGAAGTGCAACCCAGTACATATTAGACATCTTATGGTATTCACGGCTAAGTCAAACAAAAAGAACATGAACTTTGCAGCTGCAAATCTTAACTTCAAAAGAACGTTTCTAGTACATTTCCTTACAAGCCAAACCTCACACTCCATCGACAGTTTATGTCTGCAGTCAGAGTCCAATTATTTTCCTTAATATGAAAATAAGGCACCTGAAAGATAGAAAGAAGAAAAATAACTTATAACACTGTAAACGCAAGTTAATTATATGACTTGTAAAAATGAACAAGGAAATATAAGCGTTTAAGTTAATAGCTCACACTTTCACAGTTGATATTAAGTATAAATAATAAACATAATCAAAATTTGAGAAGAAAATGTGAAATTTGGAAAGGAAAGTTGTAAGTCTCCAATGAAGAGAAATTTGTAATTTTAAATATAAAATTTAACAAGTAAAATATAAAGAATGAACAAGAAACGAACCAAATGCTACTACTTTGATTAACCTATGCGCAAAAACGTCAACCCATTCTACACACCCCATTAGTAAAAGGTTGGCTAGTGATCAAAATAGTGATTGCAAATTTTATAGTCCACATTATACATATGAGGATCTTATCATCAAAGTTTGACCTGTGAAATGTTAAACAAGTTGATAGAAACAACAGACAAGTATGGATAGCTAAGGATCTCAATGAATGAGGCATACCAAAAACATCATCACCATGTGCAACATCATCAGCAAGTAGTATAAAATGTAAAGGGAAAGTTGGAAACTACAGAATCAACACAAGCCAAACCCAATTAAAAGAGTTTGGCTTTAACCTAGTTAAGCTTTATTTTACTTTATTTCACATCTATAAATATAATCTAAATATGGACCTATGTTTATGTTCTCTAGACTTGTGTTATTAAAATAAACCATTAAATACATGATTTAGGGAGTTACTAAGCCAACATAAGCATAATATACACCTGTTTTGTAAATAATAATTTTAAGATATTGTGCATAAAAGGATAAGGAGGCATAAGAGATCACAGAATAGTCATAAGGAGCTAAATTAGAATGTCATAGTATAAAAAGAGCAACTTTGGAAGAAGGATAACTTCTCAAAAAAAACTTTGGAAGAAAGAAGTGATCTTATCAAGATTCAACTAAGGGATTTAAAGACTTTAAGAATCTATAAGAATGACTTCATCTATCTTATTTTTCTTTCTTGATTCTTCTTAGAGTTATTCACCTTAGTATGAATTAAATTACGATAGATCTAAATGGGATGAACCTAAAACTATTATGTTGGATTGATTATTTGATTTGATGAAAGATTTAAGTGGTCTTACATTAGTAAATTTAATTTTGTCTATCTTTTCTTTTAATTCGATCATTCATTTTATTAGATTAAATAATAAAAGAGATTATTAGTATTATTACTTGTATTTCTCATGGGATCAACACTCTTATTTAATAGACTATACTATAATAATAATAATAATAATAATAATAATAATAATAATAATAATAATAAACACACTTACCTAATAATCATTAGTATTATTTTGTTTTGGATACATCACATCACCTACATCCTTAGTGGCTTCTACCCATATGTCCTTATCTTCTTTATTTACTTCCATTTTTTTCTCAGTTCATTGTGAAGAAAAGTGATATTGTCTTTAAGAAGGATAGTATGGGGTTAAAGATGGTTCTAGAGACGGTGACCTTAATTAATCGAGAGCTTAAAGAACATAAATATGGACTCCATCTACACTTTCACTGAGATGAACTTATGCAAGGTAAGTTTATTTGGTTTATTTAACATCTTTTCATTTTATGATTGACATTTTGATTTTTGATTTTTGGCTTTTGTTTTGTAGTAATAGTCTATAAGAAGGCCTATAAGGAGTTAGATAATCGTGCAAAGGAAAAGGAAAAGGAAAAGGTTAAAAGAACTAACCCTAAATGTATTCAAATATTTTGAGGCTTTTTTAGCAAGAAACATGTGACTATTAGGGAATATTTCAAGCATCTTAATAAGCTTAAAAACAAGAATTAAATGTTAAAGGACAAGGTTGTATACTTGAGGGGAATGCTTAAGGACTAATAGAGAAAAATCAAAGGATATGAATTCAAGTATGAAGTCATTCATTGTTATCAAATTTTAAGTCTGTCCAAAATTAGAACTAACTTGATCAATATTATGATGGTAGGACTCAATGCTTATAGAAAGTTTATATGGAAGAGGTATCAGACTTATCTTTTACTGATCTAAACATTGATGGTGATTTTTTGAGCTTGTGTAAACTTAGGCTCAGGAACATGAGGCGCTTTGTAAGATTAATAACAATGAGATTATCAATCCCATAGGCAATGAATCCCTTAGCCCTGCTCCTACCAATACTGCTACTTGTAATAGCATCCTAATCAACTTATAAGACTTATCCTTATCTTGCTTACTTTATCTTTTTTTTTTAATTTTTAGGGATCTAGTCACATAAATAATTTAGGCACATTATCCCTTTATTTTTATGAAATTTATTTTTCATTAATTTGATGAATGTTTCTTAGATATGATGGTTTATAAAATTTGATTCTTATTGCATTTAACTCATTTGTCTTGAAAATTTTGGAAGAAGTTTAACAAAGAAAATTTGATAGGCCTATAAAGTCTAATTCTCTCACCTTGAGCAATTAAAAAAAATTAACTTGATAAACTTAATATTCCTATAAAATCTTGAACTATACATTATCAAAATTTAATGAATTTACGTAAATAAATTTGATAGGCTTGTAAAGTATGATGACATGAGCTCTTTCTCTCTTCAGATGAGGAGTCTCCCCGTGAGTTTTATGGTGACTCCCCTTTCACATTGGGGTCAATATCTACGTTTGGTTGCACCAAATTTTAATAAATTTAAGTAAATCATTTTATTAAAAGTTAATTAATTTTTATAAATAAAATTGATAAGCTCATAAGGTCCCACTCTATCTCAACTTATTAGATTTTAGTCAATTTAAGTGAATAAATTTGAAAGGAATTTAGAGATTTGTTTTTATCTTACTTGAATAAATTTTAATGAAATTAAGTAAATGAATTTGATAGACATGTGGAGTATTCCTCTATCTTACATCATTAAATTTAAATGAATTTAAGTAAATTAAATTGACATAGGCTCACTCTATCTTACCTCTCTATATTTTAATACATTTATGGCAATAAATTTGGCATGTTTGCAATGTCTCACTATATCTTTTCTTATAAAATGTAATAAGTTTAAATAAATGAATTTGTTTGATCTAAAAAGTTCTGTTGACCTAATCAAAATTTATTTAGTTTAACTAGATAAATTTAATATGTTTGTAATTTCTCAATCTATCTCACCTTTTCAAATATTAATAAATTTTGAATAAACAAATTTAATATGCTAGTAGAATTTTTCCTTATCTCAGCTTATGAAATTTTAATGTATTCAAATAAGTGAATTTGATATATTTGTAGAGTCTTGATACCTGATCAAATTTTAATGAATTAAAAATGAATTTGAAAGGCCTATAAAGTCTCGCTCTATCTTGCCTTTTCCAATTTTGATGAATTTATTCATATCTCTTCAGGAGATACTTTATCTCATACTATTCTTTTTGAGTTAGGGAGTTGAAAAGGCTCCTTATAGACTTGAAACTTTTTGGCACATAGGTTTTTATTTTTGATATGGGTAGTTGGAGGAGGTTTCCCATAGACTTAAGACTTATTTTACCTATAGGTTTTCAATTTTGAACAAGGGAACTAAGGATGCTTTTCTTAAGACTTTTTAACATAGAGGTTTTAAATTTTGAGGTTTAATTTATTTGAAGATCAAATATCTAACTTATTATTAAAAAATGTGTATTTAAGCAAAGTAAATAAACTTAAAATTTTGCAAAATGGAAATAGTTCCTCAGACGAGTCATATAGTACTTCAAAGTCATTAAACTTCTCGATTTTAAAAATCTTAAGTTGGTTTACAAATTTGACATGATAGGTATTTGACCAGCATAATGTAAACTTTCTTTATGAATTACATCCTTTTGAAAATTTAATTTCCTTAAAAAAATGTCACCATTGGAAGATTTTGGTGTCTTGTCTTCTAAGAATTTCGTTGATTGACTCTTATTAGTATGCTTCATTTTTTATATGCATGTAATGTTCTTATGTTTTTTTAATCATAACTAATTCTAAGCACAAATGCTTATTATCTCCCTCTTATTTATATACATACACCCTTAGGCTTGGTAACTTCAACTTTATAGAGAAAATGAATGTGAGGTTACATGATGTTTTATTAGTAGGCATTACTGGGATTATTCATATGCTTATAATATATCATTCATCTCATCGGCCCATATACTTTTAACATCCTCAACTTTAGCCTTCAAAACATGCAATATAATTCTATTTATGACTTCAACCAATCTATTAGACTATGGATCTGCTACAATTGCAAAGTAATGTTTGTCATTGGAAAATTCTCTAAATGCTATTTTTTCAAATTTGGTACCATTATACGTAAAAATTACTAGAGGAGTGTAATATTTTCGTATGATATTTTTCTTTAAAAAGCTTTTTGATGTCTTTTTTGTCACATTGCTTAATGGATCTTCTTCTACCTAGCTTAAGAAAATATTCAACCCACACTAAGAAGAATTTAAGTTGCCTTATAGTGAACAAAAATGGTACATAAACATTCATTTCCCTTTGGGTAAAAGGGATCAAACTAGATACTTCTATATAATTGGCCATAAGCGAATGATACGGATTGAAATACCTTTAACACTTGTCACATCGTCTTGTAAATTCTTTAGCATCCCTTCAAATTATGGGTAAAAAATACAAATACCTTACATTATTGTATGCTAAAGATGATCTCCCCAATGCACTCTATATATTCCTTATATCCAGATAAAAACATATTGTAATTCTACTTTTGGGATGCAACATAGGTATGAAAGAGAAAAAGATCTCCTAATTAGGTATTTACAGTTATTTACCTTCACACCTACAACAAAAGCTTTTTTTAGTCTATTTATGATATTATAGAAATTTCTCTTCTAATATGTTCTCTTATTAATTATGTTCAATATACTTTATTATTTTTATTAACATTTATATAATTTATATATGATTAACTCGAGTAGGTATTGGCTGTATTTGTTCCTTACACAAAAAAAAAAAAAAATCTTTGAGGCACAATAACTTTATTGTCTCTAATTTTAGATAGATATCAACCTTGTGATTTCATTATTGATATTACAATTTAATTGTTACATGTATGTTTTTTAGTCATTTGCAGCCTTATGATTTAGATGTTGATGTATCAATTCAATATTTATGTATATGTTTTTAGTCATATGCCCAAAATTTTTCTTATGATTTGTTAGTTTGTATTCCTTCATCTTATATGTATTATTGAGCTAGTTTCTATGTATGACTTTAAATAATGTAAACCAAAATTAAGGTGCTTAATAGATTATGGTTAGGTTTGTGGGCTTGTATAGATAAATAACCAAATGTCATAGTTGAACTCTGCAAAGACACTCTAATGCTTAATTCAGTGAAAGTAAAAGATATTATGTATGCAAAAGAGAATTCTTAAAGTGACTTAATGATGATTTTAATGTGCAGTTACCTTCATTGTCACCCTTTTATAATTGACCACTCAAGAAATAGAGTTAGATTCTAATAATGTAAGTATAATTCATTTCTACAAGGAAGTTTGAAAAGTTTTTTTATTGAGACTTTATTTCCATATTCGGTTGAGTCTAATCTTGCTTAATATTTTCCTAATAAATAAAATGAAAATACTATTTTTTTATCATCCTTGAATCATTTTAATGGGTGAGGTAATAGTAAACCTAAAAGTCAAACTTATATAAGGGAAAATGAAATCACCAATTCTAATGAAATAAATTAGGTCATATCGAATATACTAAAACAATCTCATATAGGTCCAATTATCAATCATAATAACCAATTATATAATTCAAAAACGAAAACAGAGAGATAGATGTGATAAGGAAAGAATTTGAAACTTATAATGCTGCTTATATTGGATGTATTTCGATTTAAAGCCTTTGAAGTTATCCTTACCAAAAATTTGACAAGTACCTCATCTTAACTAGTTTACTGTGCAAAGAATTTACCTAGGATTATCTAAGTAATAGTAGCACCTTTACTAATAACTAATAAATTAGTTTTCGAGTTAGTTTATCACTTCACTTTTGTATTTCTAGTTTATGAATATATTTTTTGGATATATCTTGACATATTTTGTCTTCAAAAGTGTGTCCTTACTCATTGCTTCACTTAACCAAGATTAATCATTTAAAGAATGCAAACATGATTATAAATGATAAGGTTCTCTAAATTGATTTGTTGTGCTATTTAGTATTCATTGCCAGCTTAATTGATATAAAAAATCAAGGATTCATTTACTTTGGAAAGATGAGTAAAATAGTTTTCTACATTAATTTATGTTCAAACTTTTATTTTTTCCCTAATAATTTGTGTTGGAATTTTAAATTCCAATCTGGACATTTATTAATTTTTAATTTTAAAATTTAAATGTAAGAAAAATTAAATTTTAATTATAAAAAATAATAAACTAGTCTAATAAATGACTCTTATTAATGTAGGTTGGGTACTTAATAGCCCTGTAATGGGGGCCAATAAGGTTACTATAAATAATTGCTAGGTCTCATTGCCTTTCTAATTAAGTTCACAAAAAATAAGGAAACCTCTAATCCATTAGGAGTTTTATGCTTTAAAAAGGTGCAAAAAGACCTTGTTAAGGTCATTTGAAGAAACTTTCATAAGGACAATAAGAATTTTCAATTACTTGTTCAAAAGGTTGAGCAGCTTACTTAAAGTATTTGGTAGTTTGCGCATATAGACATGGAGACCAAAATAGATAATTTTGTAGATTATCTCCTTCTATATGAGTTTATGTTAATCATGGGCCGATCAATAAAGTTTGTTATATGTTTTAACACACGGTATTGGAGTAGTTGTATGATTGTATAAATTTGAGTGGAGATTTTCTAATTTATCCATAAGGAAATCAAAGAAACTAATTTTTTTTTCTTGAATAAATTGCACATATGTGGTTTGGATTGGTTTCTATTTGAGTATTATATGGAAAATAGGTAGAAAAATCCATTTTAATGAGTTTCCAACAAAAATTATGAAAATTTGGTGATGTATTACTAGTTCTATGATTATATAGAAAAATAGGACATGGGAGTCTACTAGATGAAAAATAAGCATTAGATGGTAGGAGCCACGTCGACATCTAGCCCCATATGTAGACAACTAACACATAAATGCTTGAAGTGCATAACTCACACTTATATGTCACACATGTGCCATAAGGGTAAAGGCTCATATTTGTGCATCTGGTGCATGCAATATATATATTAGAAGGTTGTAAGCATGTTTATTGTGTAATGCAACATGAGGGTCTATGCATATCATTGCACATTATGCATGTCTGCCACATATGCCACATTTAATTGATTTTACATTTGGTATGGTGGGTCAAGCTTGTAGTGCACAATGCTAACATCAACATACTGATGTCAATGCAATAGAAGGCAAAACCCCTAAATTTTTAAAATTTACAAAATCATCATTCAAGTTGTTTTAAATCAGTTTTTGGGATCTTATAGGTTTATAAAGTTGAATTTTAGTTTATTTAGATCATTACATAGGTAATATATAAGGTTTAACTTTATAAAAGTTTAAATAAAGTTTTAAAAGCTATAATTGAAGGAATTTTCAAACCATTGATTTGAAATAAAAGGAGATAAATGTTATTTATTATCTTATATGATCAATCTATTATTGTATATTGATTGATGTATCAATTTTTAAGAAATTTTTTGTGTGAATTCTCAAACGAAGGTTGTTGATAATGTTTTTCAATACTGTTATATGATAATGAGCAAATGCATTAAGATATAGCATTATCTGGTGGTAAGTTAATCATAGGTTTATGCCTATATAGGAAAATGTGAGGATGATATATAAGTGCATTCCTTATGCTTGTGAAATTTTTTGAATGCTAATAAGAATGTAGTCACCATAATAGTCTTTTAAGTTGGTATTTGAACTATTTTATCAACATATTGGGGAATGTCTCTAATTTTATATTTGGTTATTATATCCACATAAGTTAACCTTATATTAAAATTTGAGAAATAGATTAAGGAATATGATGGAGGATAGCTATTGCTTGAGTGATCTATACACACAAAGGTGGTAGTTACAAAAGAGTTGATAGTTTGTACTTTGATTGCTTTTTTATGGAGATCTTATCCTTATATATTATATATTCTGCTCGTAAGTGTTTCATGATATATTATATAAAATGCTCAAGAAATTTTAATATTTATGGCTTTTGGCATCGTTGTTATCCTACATTTGTGCTGATAATAAATATTATTTACTTTGCAGTTACCTTTTCTTTAAATAACAACACTCTCATAATTGAAACGCTTATTAGTTTTAATTTAAAGAAATGGAAGTAGGATGTGGAGTTTGCTTTATAGATAGCTAATGCTAATATGGCTATAATCATGGATAAGTTATCTATTCCCTTATCTAATATAAAGGTTGATAAAGTGGATTATGCAACCTAAGAGTGGTCAAATGGGATCTATTATTTGACTATAAAGAGGTAGATACTTAACCATCTGCTAAGTAGACTTCCTGAGAATAATATAACTAAAGATTTTCTCAAAAATGCATCTTAGGGGTATAAATTATTATTTGATGATAAGATTGGTACTATTTTGAAAAAAAAATATTTTTTGAGATACACATGGGGTAGAAGTGAGGGAATATATTATTTGGATGGTCTACATCTATAGTAAGCTAAAAGGCTTGAATATTATTATTCTTGATGCCTATAATATGTATTAAGGTTTGAATACTTTTCCTTTCAAGTTTGATATTCTTGTCACCATTTACAATTCTCAAAATGATGCTTGAGTCATAAATTTCTTGATCACCTATTATATTACTGAAGAGGAAAAGCTAAGGAACAAATTTTTACCGAAGGAAAAGTAAAGGTCATACCCAAAAAGTTTAAAGTTAAGGCTTCTAAAATCCCTCCACCTAAATAACCGGTTCAAACTAGAACTATGAGGAGCCCTATAGATGTCATGAAGGGTGTGCAATTTTTCTTTTATGAAAATAAAGGACACAAAAAAATAAGATTTCTTAAAATACAAAACCTAGAAAGAGAAACAAGACTTATCAATGAACTCTTTTGCTTGTGTTATTGATGAATCTAACATTATCATACCCATATTAAGTTCTTAGTAGCTAGATAATGAGGATTTTAATCATGTTGCCTCCATCATGTAGGGATTGATATCAAGTAGATTGATAATTAAAGATGAGTCTAAAGTAATGGTGTGTAACAATGAAAAAGTTGTTGTTGTCTCTGTTAAAGTTATTTGTTTCAATTTGGTCACTTGATTTAAACTTATTCTATATGACACTTTCTACATACATTCTTTTATATGAAACTTAATTTTGTGTTTGTTTTAGATGAAAATTCTATAAATTTGTATTAAGAAATTCCGGTATGACATAAAATATTAGGCCATATCTCTAGAGACACAGTTGAAAGATTATGATAACATTCTTTCAACTCTTGATTATACTAATTTAAAGACATGTATTAATTGTTATAAAGGTAAGTTGAATATTTTTTAAGAACAAAGAGGTCAATTTACAATTATGATTTATTGAATTCTTTTTCGGAAGATGGAAAAATTTTGTTGAAACTCTAGCCAAAGCTATTACATCATTGCCATGTAGTATTTTCACATACAAATACTAGTTCAGCACAAAACACCTAAGAACTTAATTACAAAATTTACTTATTCCATTTGATCTTCATACCAAGTGTGATTTTTCTTTCTGCTTTTTTTTCTAACTTAATCTCTCTAATCCAGTTATATTGTTTTCAGTTAGTTAATATTTCTAGTAGCTCCATTTTTGTATATTACATTGATTCTTTCTCTCCATATTGTATAAATATTTAAAGTGAAAGTACTTTTGAGCAGCTTGCCATTTTTCTTAAGTTCCTTGACCTTTTTGGCAACCCATTCTACAACTCCATTCCAATCACATGCTTGACATTTCACTATTAAGAGATGCAACACTCTACTCCAAATAATTTTAGAGAATCTGCATTTGAAAAAGATATGATTCCTATTTTCCTCCTCTTCTTTGCATAGGACACAATAGGATCAAAGGCACCAAACAACCTATCTTTAGCTCTGATCCTATTTTTTTATAACCAATTAGTTAATCAATGAAGCTTTGGGATTTAATGAATGTTTCCATATTAGCTCATACCATAGTACAATATGGTGGTTAGTTCTGTAAATCTTGTAATAAGACTTAGTTTTGAAATGACCATTAGAGTTAGCTATCCAAATGATTTTGCCTTCTTTGTGCATTTGAAGAATTTGAGGTGAGTAATTGGATAGTGTAGAGGAGCCTCTAAAGTTGCAATGCTAAACCCTATATAATGTAAGTAAGGAGACTTTAGCATCTAAGGGAATTCAATTCCTTGAATGTAGGAGATCATTTCTGATGAATAAAGGATTGTGTTTATTCCAGTTATCATAACAAAACCAAACTTTTCCCCATTCAATAACACATGTTTGATCCAATGTTATAAATGATTTGTAAGCTTTAACATAAGTGAGAAGTACCAAGAGTGATCCCTATTGGTTTCTGACTACTACAAATTCTAGTTTTTTAGATAAATTTCATTGATCCATTTTATTGTTGCCTTGTATGCTTCAATAAAAGGAATGCAATCTATGGTTTAATAGTAGAAATGGTGATGCCAAGATATATTAATGGTGGATATTGAATTCTATACCTAGTTTGTCTGCTCAATTTATATTGATTCCTCACATAAAAAGAAATAAACATGTTGCTTTTGCTAATATTGACCTTTAAACCAA
>JAOSBN010000004.1:30648152-30667276 GCA_027563595.1 Erythroxylum suave | reverse complement strand
TAAGTGGTAAGTTATCACATATTTTATACCTGTACAGATGAATGCAAGGATAACGTACAGTTATATTCTTTATATTTGCAGAATAGTTTGATACTAAGGACTACAGTGGCATTTCAAGTTAGTATTTGGGCTATTTCTCTTGCAAGTTTAGGAATGTTTTTGGTCTCGTGTTTGGTTATTCTACCTATAGTTGTTGGCTTTATATGAGATTTTGAGATGTGCATAAAGACATTTGGTGACAACTATTACTTAAGTGATCTACTCACCCACAAGTGGTAAAATCGCAAAGGTTAATAGTGTCTACTCTGATTACTTTTATATGGAGATCTTATTTGCATGTACTATATATTCAGCCCATAGGTGTTTCATGATATATGTGATAAGATGCTCTGTACATCTACTATTTTATGGCTTTGAGCATCGTTGTATCCTACATTGTGCTGATAATTCACATTATTAATGTTGTAGTCACCTTTTTTTTAAACAATAACAGTGTTACCATTAAAACCTTTACTATGTTTAACTTCAAGAGATGGAAGCAAGATATAGAGTTTGCATTAGAGATGGTGGATATCAATATAGTCATGATTAAGGAAAGACCATTAATACCTACATCCATCAATTTAGAGGTTGAGAAAGTAGTATATGTAGCCTAAGAAAGGTCAAATGAGATGTGTCATTTGACTATAAACAGATTTATTCTGGACCATCTACTAGGTGGACTTCTAGAAACAAACACAGTAAGAGATTTCCTCAATAATGTCTCATATAGTATAAGGTATCCTCTAATGCTAAAAATAGGTACCTTATTAAAAAAAATTGTACTCTATACAATATAATTGAGTAGAGGAAAAGAGGGAATACATAATTAGGATGGTCTATCAATAAACTAAGTTGAAGGCATTAAAAATTTATATTCTTGATATTTGTATTATTTATTAGGCTTTGAATACTCTTCTGTCAAATTTTAGTATTCTAGTTACCACATACAATTCTAAGGATAAGGTTTGGGACATAAATTAGTTGATTACTTGGTGTATAGTTAAAGAAAAGAATTTGAAGAATATAATTACTTTAATAGTAATCAATGGAAAGTCAAAGGTGAGGCCTTAAAAGTTTAAAGGTAAGAAATCTAAACTTCCTCCACATAAAGATACAAGTCATTCTATCACAACTAAGGGTCCAATTAGTATAAGTATGTGATTTTTTTTTCTATAAAAAGAAGGGATATAGGAAGTTTGAATGCTAGGAATACAAAACCTAGAATGAAAGGCATAATCAAGTTGGAAAACAAGGCATGAATAATCTGGTAACTCCTCGAGCTATTGATACATGAATCTAATTTTTCTATAGCTACATCATGCTCTTAATAGCTAGATAGAGGAGATTCTAACCATGTTGCATCCATAATATAGGGATTTATAATAAAGAGAAAGAAGAATAAAAAAGAGGAAAAATGATGGTAAGAAATAATGAAGAAATATATGCAGTATTTGTACCAAATATGTGTTTGAACTTAGATATAGGGTTTAAACATATTTTGTATGACACATCTATATACTTTCTTTTAGAAAGAAATTGATCTTTGTATCTGTTTTGGATAAAGAAGTTTATATATTTGTATTTAGAAATTTGGTTGTAAAATTATCTTTTAATATAAAACATATCGATTTCGCCTTTTTATTATACGGTTTATAAATCATGTGTCTTGCCCTTGGTGAAATTTATGCTTCTTCATATATTGTCGAGAAGGTTACTAAAAAGAGACCCCTAGTAAAAGAAAAGTCATATATATTGTGGCATTAAAGATTAGGCCACATTTCTAGAGAAAGGTTTGAGAGATTAATAAAGGATAACATTCTTCTAAGTCTAGACTATGACAATATGAAAAGATATATTGATTGTTGCAAGGGTAAATTGATCGAGACAAAGAAAAAGGTCAACCCATGCTTTTGGCTTATTAGAACTCGTATGTATAGGTATATGTGAACATTATATAGCTATATTAAGTAATTTAAGATATTTTCTGATATTTATTGATGACTATTCTCGTTATAGATATGTGTTCTTACTTATAGAAAAGGCTAAAGTTCTTGATAAATTTAAGAGCTTTAAGAATGAAGTTAAGAACCAGTTGGGAAAGTAAATTAAGATTGTTAGGTTTAACTGTAGAGTTGAATATTTTGATATATATATAGGGTTAGGACACGAAAAAGGTCCGTTTTCCAAATATTTAAAATCATATGGCATAACGACTCAGTTCACTATGCTAAGTAGTCTTAAGCAAAATGATGTGATCGAAAGATGAAATCGCACCTTAAATGACATGATGAGGACAATACAAAGTATGACTAATTTACTTAATTATCTTTAGGGTAGATCTATAAAGACTAACTTGTACATACTTATAGAGTCCTAAGAAAATCAATTTAAAAAATGATTTTTGAAATTTGGAAAGGGTTGAAAGCCTAGCCTCACTCATCTTCATGTATGGGGCTAGCTTTATGAGGTACTTATGTATAATGCTTATGAAAATAAGTTAAATTCTTGTTCCACTTATTGTTACTTTATTGAATATCCTAACCACTCTGAGAGATATTGATTTTACTATAGAAATAGAGAATCTAAAGTAGTGGAATCATAAACAATTAAGTTTTCTGAGCATAATGTCTATGACGAGATTGATCCATCTTATTTTGATAAGGGTGTTTATTCTCACCTTCAGATGATAGAAGAGTTAGTACTAAGGTTATTTCATTTCCATCAAACTAGTAGATCTAAGTCTTAGTACTGTATCAATACAGGAATAGTAACCTATACTTGTATCGATTAAGGTTCCTAAGATACAAGTACATATTGAATAAATTCAATTAAGGAGATTCATTAGAGTGAGCAAACCTATTATATTATCTAATTACATAGGCTATCTGGGTAAAGCAGATTATAATATTAGACATATAATGGATCGATTTACTTTTAAAAAGGTTATTACTGGTCCTCTTGCAGATTTATAATGGGATGTAGTGAGGGAAGTGATGCCATCTATGAAGCATAATAAGGTATGGAAACTTACGTATTTACCTCATAACTATAAATCTGTCAACTATAAATAGATTTATAAGACTAAAAAGGTTGTCAAGGTAAATTTGAGCTGTCAAAAGCCTGACTGGTTGCTAGAGTTTCACTTAGAGAGGAGTTGAATTTATGTCACCATTTCTACTGTATATTCTAACGATACATTTAGAGTAATTATGACAATAATAGTTCATTATGACATGGACTTGCATCAGATGGGTGTCAAAAGAGGTCTTTATAGAATAACCTAAAGGATTTCATAATCAAGATAAACATGACATGATCTATAAATTTAGAAAATCCATATATGGTTTGAAATAAGCTTCTTGATAGTGGTACATAAAGTTTAATGAGATTGTTACCTCATTTAGCTTCTTGAAAAATAAAGTTGAAAGATGCTTTTATTACAAGGTAAGGGGGAGCAAGGATTTTTCCCTACTTTTAGATGTGGATGATATCTTGATCGTATTAAATGACTTGACCATACTGTATAAGGTTAAGTAACTTTTGGCCAAGCATTTTAATATGAAAACCTTGGTGAAGTATCTTTTTTCTTTGGTATTCAAATTCATCGAGACAAATCTCAAAACTTATTAATTCTCTTACAAAGTGTATACAATGACCAAGTATTACAAAGGTTTAATATGATTGATTGTAAACTTGTCACAACATCTATCTCTCATGGTGGGAGATTAACTTTGGCACGGTGTCCAAAGATTAATACAAAAAGAGAGATTATAAAGAATATTCCTTATCCTAGTGCACTTGGTAGGTTAATATATGCCCAAGTATACACTAGATCGGACATGACATTTTTGGTTGGACTGTTAGTTAGGTATCTAGCTAAGCTAAGAAAAGACCACTAGAATATAGTTAAACGACTTTTGAGATATCTCAAGGAAATTAAGGATTTTATATTGATACTTAAGAAAGTTAACAATCTCAACCTCACTGGTTATGAGGAATCTATTTTACTATATGTCCAAATAATAGGAAGTCCAAATTAGAGTACATTTTTATGTTATCAAATTATGTTGCTTATAGAAGAATGTAAGCTCACATTAGTAATTGCCTCGAATATGTATGCTGATTTTTAACATGTTATGAGGCTGCTTCATAAGTAGTTTGGCTTAAAAACTTGATTTTTAAGTTTTTGTGGTTATTTTGGAAGCAAGACATATTCATTTGTGCTATGATAATCTCTCTGCTATATTGCTTAGTAACAAAAATAAAAATATCATAACGTCTATCCATTTTGAGTCCAAGTAATTGACTATAAAGGAATTAATATGGAAAGGTGACATCATAGTGGAGCATATAGAGACAGAGCACATGTTAGCTGGTCCATTAACTAAAGGACTGCGCCCAATCAATTTTATGAGGTTTGTATATAGTATAGGCTTATTGAAGTCTTTAGACATTATTAGTTAGGGATCATTGTATTTTGCTCCTAATACAACTATTTTTCTCATGTATTATAACTTACATTATATATATATATATATATATATTGATGATCATCATTTTATGCTTAATCATTAAATTGTGGTACATTGTCATAATATAAGTGAAAGTCTTAAGATTTGTGTCGATCCTGAGCATTTAAGGGTCATTGGGCATATATATACAGTTTGGCCTTGAACTTATGTCTTTAGGACACATACAGATATATAGATAAATTTATAGATTTGAGAAGACAAAGGGGGATATAAGTGATTAATCTTAGAAAATTTTTCTATAATTTAGTTTAGCATTAAGTAAGAGAAAACAAAATTTTCTAATGCAGTTTAACATAAATTTAGAGAAATGAGACTAACAAGTGAAACAATGATACATTTCAGATCATACAAGTATCATTATATCCATTTTCTCATTCACATCAATAGGTATTAGACATGCATGATTATATGGGATCTGTGTAGAATAGTGGCATATGCGTTTGATACTTTTTAGTATTGAAAGCCTTATAAGATCGAATGATGGATTTTCATTATCTTTGGATCAAATTTTTTATTTCATCAACCATTATAGTTGTTTTAATTAATATTTGTCAAAGGGAGAGAATGTCAAAATTATTCGTATTGGAAAATTATTAATTATGAATTTTTGTATAATCAAATTCAATCCAAATTAAAGATAATAAATGGGCCCAGTAAAGGATCATCTTAAATGGGCCAAAAGTTTGGTAAAAAATGGATCCTAATTAATATAGACAGATATACTTATAAGGCTTGTGATGAGGATGTTAATAAGATTTCTATAAATAGTTGTTAAGGTCTTCTGCATCCTATTGATAGAAGTTTGTGAACATAAGGTTACTCTAGGTTGTTATGAGGTTCACATATTCAAAAAGGCACAAAGAGATGATAACATCATAAAGGAAGTCACAGAAGCTTGTTTATACATCAAAAAGCTTGTATAAAGGATCCAAAAGCTTGTTAGAGCAGTTGAGAAACTTGTTCATAGTGTTATAAATAGCAAAACATATACTTTGCATTATCTATATTTATACAAGTTAATGGTAGATCTTGGGCCTAATGTTAAGGTCTGTATTAAGTTATATGCAATTTACCGTAAAATATCTATTGTATTTTTATTTATAAACAAAATATTGCGAAAAAATTTAATCAAAATGGGGGGAAAGAAAAAGAAAAAGGTGAAGGAGAAGTACCTACTAATTGGGGTTCTTTAAAAGTCAAAAGTGCACTAATTGTATCAATATATATTACACAGTGACTCCTATGGCCCAGCCTTGGCTTATAGACTGTTGGGCCTGAATAAGATCCTCAAGGATAATTAATGAAGATAATGGCACAAGTTGAGATTGTGGATCCAAAAACTATACTCGATTAAAGGATTTCAATTTAAATTTATTAAATTCAGTCCTATCATACATTTGTGAATTAGTATGGGTTGGATTTTTTTGAATTATTTGGACCGAAATGAGTCTAAAACATCAAAAAGTATAAAGGAACTTTATCATAATCCAAATCAGGATTTTTCTAAAATTGAAGGCAAGATAAATAGACTCTAAATTTACATATATACACTCTATAAGTTCAAAAGAAAAACTTATTGTTTTTCAATAGACTTAGCAAAACATAAATCCTAGTCTTTTACAAAACCATAAAACTCCATATCCATTGGTTAAATGGTTACTCACAGTATGTATCAAACTAGTGTAAAATTGGAAAGCAACATATAAGTAGTATTGAGCTTCTGAATTATTCAAAAGTTTACACGTACACATATATGGAAGACATTACTCATATATTTATCCACTGAAATTACCCTACTTCAGCCATTGTCCATAGTGTTGAAGAAAAAAACATAGGCATAGGAATTAGGAGAACAACGTTAAAATAAATCTGGGCTCTTACATTTATAAATTAATTATTTTTCATTTATCAAAATTTGGATTATAGTGAGTGCATATTAGAAAGTAGACTTGATATGAATATATTTTATATAAAGTAATGATAAAAGCTTAAGTGTAATTGACAAAATAAGGTCTAAATTAATCACACTCCTAAGGGCTCAATAATACCTTAAAAATTAATAGCCAAATTGGATGAAATAAAAATTAGGAATTTATTGCCAATTCTTTTTACAAGAGATTATTGATGTGTGGGGAGTGGGGAATTGAATATAGAAGACTTTACCTAACCTGTGAAATAACTAGGGGTTCAGAAAAGATTGTCAGCCTCTTATATCCAATTTATTTGCATGGTGATGCTCATAGTAGTCTTGTTGTTCTAGGATGAGAGCTACATAATCAAATACAGAAAATTATGCTGATAAAAAAAATAATTTATAGTTTGTTTGATTAGCTAACTATAAGGACCAAATATCGATACAATTAGAACTCAAGTGAAGTTTGTCACATAATAAGTTTATGTATAACTTTATGCCAGTCAACAATTCTCCTATAAAGTCTTTTTACCTTTTTCCTTGTTACTAAAGGTTCACATATGTCTCTAATCCCATATGGTAAGAACAAGGTATGATAGAGCAATGTAGAAGCACCATGTAACATCTTTGTTGATATGTCTCATATTTGAACACTAAGATTTGTTGATATGTCTCATATTTGAACACTAAGAGATTATTTATTGCCAATCATTTGGAGGATTGGTGATAGCACATTTGTGTAGTATTATCTTCCAAGCATCACTAGTGATGCTGCAATTGGAAAATAAGTGTGTAGTACTTTCCATTTAACATTTACAGAGAACACACTAATTCTGCATACAAGAAAACTTATTCAATCTCTCAATAACAGTAACCTATTTTTGATAGCTCTCTATAGAGTTGTAGCAGCTTCAAGTAGATTGAACTTGCAATAGAAAAAATCATGCCATGGAAAAAAATTGATTTTATTTTGGAACAATTTTTTGTACATCAAATTATTGAAATTTCCTTTAATGGAAAAAAGCCACCAGTCTTTATCTTCCATATTCTCATGCAACATTAGTTTATTGAATTCATTCTCAAATTGCTATTAGAGATTTTGGTCAAAATCACATTCTTGTGCACCAAAGCACTGGCAACACTTTGGTTTTAATAGATGATGCTTTTTCAGAAGTTTAATTTCACTACATCCTTTAAAGGGCCTCTAACTATCCAATTATCATAATTTTTTAAAAATATATTAGCAATCTTTTTGTTATTGTTTCATTTGATTATGTTTCTAATATTAATTATAGCCTTCAAACTGGTTGAAGTGTTTCTTATTGCTAGGTCTATTTCCATAGGCTATTCTCTTAAATGTAATAGTCGAGTACCCATTTACACCATAAAGATTATTGATCATCTAGTAGTCTCCAAAATCTCTTAGTGAGCATACATAAGTTTAATATTTTTATGGGAATTATGTTTAGTCCTCCATACATCCTACAAAAGAAAAAATTAGACCACTTGAGAAAAGCTTTATGTTCCCCATTATTATTTCCAGACTATAGAAATCTCTTGAAAATCTTGTCAATTGTCTTGTTCACAGCCTTAGGAATAACCAAATGAGTAGCCCAATGCACATTAACAGAATTTATAACAACTGAGATTAGTTGAGCTATTCTAAGTAATGATAATTCTTTTATACCCAACTAGGCACTTTTTTTTTGAATTTTTCCACTAATTGTTTAAAAATACCATAGTTCAATCTTATTGAGGATATTGAAATTCCATGTTATGTGAAAGGTAATTGAATTACTCTAAAAATAATAATACTACTTACCATTTGTTCCTTATCGAAGGCACTTTTATAAATGTAGAAGGAACTCTTATCCAAATTTACATCAAGGCTAAATATTCTAGTGAACATTTTAATAGCCTTCATCAGAGTAGTAATTTAAATTTTGTCAACCCTAGCTGAGATTATCAGATCATTATCAAAAATAAGGTTTTTGATATTTAACCTCTTATACTTTGAATGAAACTTAAAGTGTTTAGTTTTCTCCATAATTCTTTTTAAGAGTCAATTAAAAACTTATACAATAAGAGAAAAAATATATAGTGGAGTTAGATATCGATGCCATATTCCTTTAAAGCTCTTAAAGATCATTATGGGTTCACCATTTATGAGAATGCTAAAAATAGGAGTAATCATACACAGTTGCTTCCATTCTATGGAAATTTCTAGGAACTCCAAAGCTTTCATTATGTTTAGAAGGAAAGACTAATCCATATTATTGTATACCTTCTTCAGATCCACCTTTTGAACATAATTTTCCCATCTTTCATACTCGTATTGTTGTAACACCCCACTACCATAGCATGTATAACCGAACATCTAGAGGACATTCAAGAACATACCTTATGACAATGGCATGTTAGAGTAGTCTTATTCACTTATTAAGACATCATACACTTTACAAACATTGAAGGGCAACTTTTCCATTTCATTCATTAAGATAATTTATATAGTAGTCATTAAAACAATATTTACATCATCATAAGTATCTGAGATATTTACTTTTCTGTTTACAGAAAGTTTGACATGACATGAATAACAATATAAACACAAACTACTACTTCTTAGATGTCAGTTGACCAAACCTTTGAGCCATTTCTTAATCAAAAATGTTCTTTTAGAGTATCTTAGGAAATAGGTTTCCTCTCTCGTACCTGAAAAAGTCACGTTGTAATTTTGATGAGTTTTGCAAACTCAGTGAATGAACTATCCTCGATGTGCTCACTCATTTAGAACATCAAACATTTTAAACATATACCAAATGTGCAATATTTCTAATCTCAACAACTCATCATGGATTACACTCATTTCATATAATTTTTTCAGAAGAATTCAATCACATTATCAAACGTACACAAATATGGCATATCATAATATCATCACAATTCAAAAATGTTTTCACAATTATATATGTACAAATGCATATGCATATGAGACTTCACGTTCGTTGTTATTTTGTTATGACCGAGCGCCTTTCACTGTCCTATATCCCTTTTAGATATCAGGTTCTGTTTAGATACTGTCCTATACCTATTATTGATATCGAACTCATTTATCACAGAGCTAGTGGCTTTACATGCAAATTTATGAGCTTTAAGCTCTTTCAAACTGGCTACTCTAGTTATAATGCATTTATCTAATCATGCATACTAATATGATGCATCAAATCAAAAAATATTCCATCAATAACATTTATTTGTGATGCACAATCAAATTTACATGTTCATCAGACCTAATTATGGCATTCAATAATTTGTTGAGAATACAAATATCTTTTAGATTCATATGCAATAAGAACACTTCGAATAGATTCCCAAATATCAAACTCCTAGGACGATTAATGTCCAGAATTGTTACATATAGATCATTAATAGTTCAATAACTAGAAGTTAAACATAAATAAATAATCTTAGTGAGAACATCTAGGCTACTCACAATACGCTCTAGATTATGCTATTACTTGGATGGTCTGACAATGTCTGGATCTAGTCGCTCAACTTAGGCATTTAAAATTATTCAATACATATACAATTCAAATTACAAAGTCGATCAATCAAATACATATTTAATCTTGCACATATATATATGTGTGCCATGTTCAATGCATGCTCAATGACTTTCCGGGTATGTTTCCTTAATCACAATTTATGATCATTCAAACATTGTCATTTAGATATATCTTGTTTACCCTTAGGTTTACACCTTAATTAACTTTTTAAATCTAAATTCGTCAATCAATCATCAAACTAGTTCATTTCAAGCCTAAATGCATTATGGGAAAGTACCTTATCATTTGTTGATTCAAACATTAATTAAAAGAGAATTATTCATGTTCAAACCTTGCCCATGATTGTGACAGAAGATAGTGCATTAGTCCACGATCGTGGGACTTTGTCACGATCGTGAAAGAAACCAATTTTCCAGGCCATGATCGTGCACTAAAAGGCCATGATTGTGCCACCTTTCTTTCTTCATTTAACCACGAATTACCATACTTATCACCATCTTTACACTTCCAATTTCCTAAAATTCATGTTCATTATGCAACTGATTTAGGCCTGAATTATACTCCAATTCCAGCTAAATTATTCACTTGATAGCTCACAAATCATGGTCTTTCATGCAACAAAAATCAAACTAGAAATTATCATACATATAGTTCTAGTTCTTTCTCAATTCAAAAACACTATATTATCATCATTCATTAGCATAAATCCACCTTCATTAAACTTTAAGTCCAGCCTAATTCAGCCCACAGTTTTTATACACTAAGAATAAGCATAAAAACTCCTAAGTTCATTCATCAAATTTCTAGCACATAACATCACTATCACTATATGCATTTCATTCCAATTCAATCATCATTCTCATACTATTAATCATGCCATAAAGATCAAATTGTTACTCACTTATTAGGCTTCCAATTTAACTCAAAATAGCAAGATAACCTTTCCTTCTAAGCAAGCAAAATCAACATAACTCCAATGTGAAAATAGATTGATTTTTAGTAGCAAGATGAAGGTAATAATAAGCTGGTTTCTTAGTTAATTTGTGAAAGATTAAGGTATGGATTTCATGTAACAATTTAGCTAGGGTTGAAACAAAATTGGAGAAAAAAGTAGGAGCAATTTTAGTAAAGGAAACAAAGAATGAAACAATAGAAACTCTGTTGTAGAAACTTGTTTCATCAATATGCTAGGTTTCATTAACTTTTAAAGACATATGTCTTAGAATCCATTTGTTCCATAATTAAGCTACCATATGCCCCTTAAAATGCTGCCATTAATCTCTTATTAATTTTTGCAAGTGTCAAACATTAATTGGTCCACTTGTCACTTTATAATTTTCCATTTTTCAATTAATGAATAGTCCATTTGTCATTTATTTAACTATGCCAAATGTCACTCAATTATAGGCTTCGTCACTCTAATTTTTCATATATCAAATTATCTAGCCATTTGTCATTTTTCTAGTCTAAATGTACATATTAATTTATCAATCTCCCAATTAACAACATTTAATTCCAAATTACTAATTGGAATCCAATCAAACTAAAATTCAAGACATAACAATCCACAATTCACATCATATTCGTTTTAAAATTTTTTATACCCCGGGACATGTCAATTGAGTGCATATTCTATCTTTGTAATGTGTACAAATATCATTATTCGTGTGTGTATGCTATGTAAATGAAATGCTCTCAATTCTATTTTTCATTTTCAATGTTCTAGGGTTAGAAACCCTAGATATGTTTTAAAACTAGATATTACAATTCTCCCCCTTAAGATAATTTGTCCTCGAAATTCTTACCGTATTGATGAAATAGGTAGAGGTATTTTCTCTTCATGTTCTCTTCCATTTCCTATATAGCCTCTTCTCTCGAATGATTTTTCCAAAGGACTTTAACCAATTGGATCACTCGATTTCTTAACTATTTATTCTGATAGCCAATATCTTAACAGGTTCCTCAACATAACTCAGATTACTTGCAATTATAACTTCCTGAGCCGGTAACAAATGAGTCGGATCAGACTGATATGTTCTAAGCATACTGACATGAAACACATTGTGAATCTGAGAAATTTTAGCAGGTAAGGCTAACTTTTAAGCCAACAGTCTAACTCTATCAATAATCTTACATAGACCAATGTATTTAAGGCTTAGCTTATCCTTTTTATCAAACCTCAACACTCTTTTCCAAGGTGATACTCTCAAAAACACTTTATCTTCTACTATGTACTCTATTTCTCTCCTATGTTGATCCACATAACTCTTCTATCAGTCTTTTTCTACTTTAATTCTATTACGAATCAATTTCACTTTATCAACAGTAACTTGGATTAATTCTAGGCCTTCAACAATCCTTAGATCCTCTTCATCCCAAAGCAGAGGCGAACGATACCTTTTGCCATATAATGCCTCATACAGTGCCATATCGATATTACTGTGATATTAATTATTATAAGAAAATTGAATCAGAGCTACATATTGATCCCTTACTCTTTGAAACTCCAAAACACAATCTTTGAACATATCATTAATAGGCTTAATAGTTCTTTCACTCTGTCCGGCTATCTGAGGATGAAATATTGTACTAAAGTTTAAATTTATACCCAAAGCTGTTTGTAAAATTTTTTAAAATCTAAGTAAATGTAGGATCCTTGTTTGATACAATAGATACTAGGACCCCATGTAATCTCACTATCTCATTCACATATCTCTGAGCTAACTAATCTAGTGTATTGTTTTCTCTCACTGGTAAGAAATGAGCCGACTTGGTTATCCTATCAACAATTTTAATATGGGTTAATGAATTTGTCACTAAGGTTTCAGTTATACCTTTACCCTTCTTAACGATTTTTTGTATATGGTCCTATGTTCAACTGTGTTACTAAAGTATATCACCAGCTACGATGAATATAAATGGTATAGGCACTAGCAAAGTAGAGTTTTATATCTTTCTCAAGTTTCATAGAATGCTTGCCCTTTTTTTATGTAAAGCTTTGAATTTACATCCATAACTTAATAACCTTTTGTAAATGGAAAAAACTTAGTATAAAGGCATTATAAACTTAGCCCCACTCCTTAAAAGTGTCCACCTCAACAAATAGCAGTTAAGTTCTCATTTACTCTCTTATATAGTATGAAAAACTTCTCAACTAAAGCTCATATTTTGTAAGGACATTGAATGAAAGTATTTGGATCATTGAATAGAATTCCTTTTTTAATGTAATCATATATTCAGTCAGTGATTTACTAAAGGTCAATAGTAAGTAGAGATATACTCACTTCAGCTCATAGTTTCTCACCCTTTAACTTAGTCTAATGTATAAGAGACTTCCACTAATCATTCGGATATGGATGTCCTCTATGAAAATCATGTATGGCTATTACTGCTCCATAGAAACAATGATGATATCATAATGTATAGCCATCTCTTCTCTACTCTCAGTTTTATTTTTTCTATATGTCTACTTAATTTTAGGATCAAATGGGATCAAACGGAAATAAGTCATCTAAGTTGTCACTTACAAATCTCCTATCTCACATAAACAACCTAAAATAAAATGAAAGAAAATAAGAATATAATAAAATGGAAATGGAAATAATATTAATAAAAATAGCAATGATATAATCTATCTACAAATTATAAAGTTAACTATAGAAAGTTATTAAAATTAATGTAAATTTAGGGTATTGATCTCATATGAACTAGATTGTTATGCTATTAGCCTTAATGAATCAATAAAATAAGAAATAAATTTTGATAAAAGATAATTAAACTATTAAACAAGAAAAAAATGCAACTAAATTTAAAAAGGACAAATTAATAAGATAAATGTTAGGATTTTAGGGTCTTGCATATGTGGAATTCTAATTATCATGCAAGATTTATTATTTAATTTGAAATAACAATTAATCTATAATGTCTATGCTCATTAACATTAATTAACCTTACCATTATGATAATAGCATATAATACATTCATTCTCTAGATCTAAGATGTTTATTTTTCTAATGCATGGATCCCACTTCTCTTAATCCTTCATACAATCCCTAAGATTGAATCTGTGGTCATAAAACATAAATCCAACAATTAAGATTAAGAGGATAAACTCAATAAAATGAAACACATAATGAAAATATCCATTCCAAGTCACATCCCTAACCATAATAACGGTTTTTATCTACTAAATATTACAAAATCAAAACAAAAATCAGTCTTAACATAAGAGAATATTTAAAAATTAACATGTCCTAAAATTATAATGCTTGAACTTAAGAATTAATATGTCTTAAAAAAATTATGCACGAAAACTAGTGATAACCAACTGCAATCCTATCGTCAGTTTTGTTCTAAAACTTCATACATTACGGAGTAGTGTGTAACTAGTTCTTGGCACTGAGTTGTAATTGATTCTAGTTTTATGATGTAACTTATTGTATAAAATCCTAATTTTAACACCAGTTCATGTATCACTTTGTTGTTGATTTTGATATACTTCTTAACTTCTTTCATTTAGTTTATAGTTAGCATCTATCTCTTTAATCATATTTGATTTTGAGTCTAATTTGTATTGATTTTGATAGCTTTTATATTTTGTTTCTCGTTACAAATACCTATATTTTAAGCCAAATTTGCCAAATGTCTCAGGAAGAAACAAGAAATTTGGCAAAAGTCACGCAGGTTAGAAGAAAGTCACTTGCATGATAGTAGAGTCACGCAGGTGAAAAGAGAGTCACCTGCATCACCTGCGTGACAGAGGATCATGCTTATCAGAGGGATTGTTGATAGTTGTGTTTTGCATGATATTTTAAGGTGTAATTTGTTATGTATTTAATGTGAAATTGAGTGTTGAGTATGCATTTAGGGTTTAATTATGTTAGTTTGTGTGTTTACATGTTTCTATGGGTTAGTTTGAATCTTCAAGCTTAATTGTTATATTTTTTAGGTACCTTGAAGTGTGTGCTAGTGTTGCAGGGTAAACAAGGAATAGCGGTGAAGATTTGAAGAGGTTCGAGCCAAAGACATAGGCCACGACCGTGCACATAGGCCACGATGAGCCAGCAGTAGCCAGGTCACGATCATGCACATCGGGCCACGATCATAGCAGAGAGCGTCTAATCAGGACATGATCATGCACATTGGGCCACGATCGTGATAAAAAGGTTAAAGCATCGGGCAGGATCGTGGCAGTCATGGCCACGATCGTGCCCTACCTTGGGCTGACATGAAAACTAGACTTTTGAGTGATTTTTTGGACTGTTTCAACCCCGACTTTGACCAGAGCTTCCATAAAATAAATAGAACATAATGTGACAGCCACCAGGAATCTTTGGAGAGCCCAGAGACTCAGGCAAAAGAGAGTGATTCCCTAAATTTCAAGAGAGACCTAAAGAGAAATCAGGAGATTGAGGAAGGATACAAAGGAAAAGAGACATAGAGATGAGCTAGATGCGATATACTTCCCAGAACAGATGGTTTCCCATCGTTGCTGCTTCAAAATTCCATTCTCGACATTATTTTCCATTTAGTTTAGTTTTATTTATGTGTAGAATTGAAATTAGTGTTGAGAATCGTTGTGCTGAAAGTTGAGTTTATGTGTATACTCACCTTTGGATCTTGATTTTTTAGATCAATAAAATTTAATTGGTTATGTTTTTATTGATTTGATTGTGATTTCAATTCTTTTCTTAATAATTGGGCAACAAACTGAAAGGGTGAGTCGGGCAAAAATCATTGATTTAGGCTAAAGAGAGTTAGATGGATTGATAGGTAGATAATTGAATCAAATGGTAGAGTTGTGTAATGAGAAATCGAGCATAAAATCCCAGTAGGTTAATAGACAATTTTAGAACTAATTTAGGTTTTGGACCAATTGTAGATCAAGAGACTGCAATTCCTATAATTTGAATTAGGGATTATTAATTAAGGTTAAGAATTATAACTAGAGAGAGAGTAATTCACCCTAAGACCATTTAGACCTGTTAAATCAATAATCGCATAATTAGTTAGGTTTTGTTAGTTTTGAATTAACACCCCCTTTCTCTCACTTGGTGATTTCTAGGATAATTTAGGGTTGGTTATGAGTTTACTATTTCGTTATTCTTTCTCACTTTAAATTATCATATTTAATTTGATTGTTGATTGATTTAATTTCTGCATTAGTTATTTGTTTAGAACTATTATAGTTTAGGGAAAACTTAGATTTTTGTACTAGTTTCTCTTTCTCGTGAGATCGACACCTTAAGCACTACATGAATAACCTGTGCCCTTGCAATAATTACCAAGGTTATTAATAGTAAAACTTAGCATGTGTAATCTTGAGCGAACAATTGTCATGGGCGTGATAAAGGAGCCAACACTATGACACATTATGTGACCGTCGTGCACATTCTGTGGCACTAAAATTAATATATCATGCAAGTCACACATGCAAGATGAAGGAGAATTAAAAAACCTAAACTGTTTCTATAAATAGGATGTTTATAGAAAGAAAAGGGAGTTAACGGAGCAAGAATAGAAAAGACGATGTGGAAGAAAGAATAGAAATATGATAATCTTGTGGACGTGAGAAAGAAGAGAAAATAGAGAGGCAGATGGCAAGAGCTAAAGTTCAATTGCTGCGAGTAAGAACAGAAGATAGAAAAGTATTTGGAGAGAGCAACCATTTTTCTAGGCAATAATAGAGTAGGGATAGAAAGCCAAAGTAGACGATAGGGATTGTGAGATTGGCAAGGGATTCACCGCTATCTCTTCCTCATTTGAGAGTTCTTCATTTTGTTTTTTGATTTTATTTCATCTTTTGTTGTTGTTTGTTGGACTTATTTCATCTTTTTTTAAACTTATTTTCTCTATTTATTGTTTTTATATTTCTCTATTTACTATTAAACATGGGATTGAATTTTATGAACATGATGAATTGCTTTAATTGCATTATAAGCTTATTGCTTATTCTTGAGAATGAATGGAATTGATTTAATTGATTACATATGATTGAGTTACCGTTTTATTGTCTTGTTATTTTCTATTAATTTTAAACTTACTGGATGTGAACTTTTGCATCAATTTGAAATTGAATGAAGAATTGAGAGAAGACTTTTGATATTAAAAAAAGAAATTATAGACACTTTAGTTATAAATTAGAAATATATTTACTTAAGTAGGTAATTATCTATTGGGTTTAAATAATTAACTTGGATAATAGATTTGATAAATACAAAAGTTACATCTAGTATATTATTTGAGTTGATTTTAAAACCTAATTGTTACTTTTAGCAAGACAATTATTCGATCAATTTGCTTAATCATGCATAGGAGATTTAATTAGTGAAGTTAATTTCTCAAGAGCTCACTCCATTGATTGATCAAACCATTCTTTGCTTCCAATTAAATTAGTTTACTCTTTATTTTATTTGTCTTATTTTCTTTAAATCCTTTTCTTAACAAATTCGATTAGAGTGTTTACAATTGCATTTACTTTTGTTTATAGTTAATTTGACTGGACCAATTTCATCTCCTTGAGAGAGGACCATAGGTATTCGACTACAATTATCTCATATACTTGCAAGTGGGATAACCTAGGTTTTTAGAACTTATTTTGGTACATCTAACAGTTGATTATATCTTCTCTAAATAACTTTTCTACTTTTTTTTTGCATCTTTGAGCTTCAATTGATCTCCAATATCTACTACAAACTTTTTTTCCTTCCATGTTAGCTTCCAATTGACTTTAATTGCTACTCAATTGAACAACTATAGAGACAGTCTCACTCAAATATATGTTTTCTTCTTAAACTCATTATCTACAAGACAATGAACTAAACATAGAAAAATATCATAAAATCTATATAAAATATGATATAAAGATGCAAATTATAACTAATTTAATCACTAATAATATGTTAAATATAAACCAATCAATTAGTTCCAATATTACTTGCATCAAGCCAAGTATACTACCAAGCTTATTTCTCAAATAAATCTCACAAATTTTAAAAATTTTATATACTCTTATGGAGCTTATTGTCATTATTTTCATAGTGATGGTACTCTTTTAAGGGATATATCTCTATATCAATAATTAGTTAATAGTTTATCTCACATGTATTTAACTAGACGTTGCCTATATAATCTTATATTATTAGTCAATTAAGTATGCCCTATGTACCACTCATTATGTTATTGTTTTACTCATCCTTTGCATATATCAAAGAGACATTAGGACATGTTCTTTATTTTTCATTATTTATCTCTCCTTTTTTCTCCTAAAACTTATTACAACCTTTTTTATGCTAGTAATCCTATAATGCTTTAACTTTGATTTATGCTTTTTCTTGGTAATTTATTAATCTATTAGCTCATTAAAAACCACTACAAGAATCATAACCAATAAAAAACGTTGCAGATTCTCCAAAAATGTCACATATAACCTTTGGCGATGTTTTAAAAAACGGCACAAAAAACGTCAGCAAAACCTATCCGCGACATTTTAAGGAAAACGTTGCGGAATGTATAAGCATTAGGTGACGCTTATGAAAACGTCACGAAAAATTATACCTTTCTACGATGATAAAATAAAAGGTCACGAAATCATTAATATTCCCCGACTTGTTGGGAAACGTCGCAGAAAGCAAGTTTCCGCGACATTTTCTAACACGTCACGGAAGCTTGCTTTCCAAGACGATTTGATAAACGTCGCAGAATATTAATGATTTCGCGACGTTTAAAAAACGTCGTGGAATCTTTAATATTCAGCGACATTTTAATTTATCGTCGAGGAAAGTCCATGAATCTGCGATGTTTTAAAACGTCACAGAAAGTAGAAAAAACGTCGCACAATGACGTAAAATTTTTCAGAAATAAATTTAATTTAATTTGATAATTTGATAATTTTAATTTATTTAATAACTATTTAATATTATTATTTAGTATTGAAATTTATTTATTTATATCATTAAATTTAATAATTGTTTATGTATCACAAGAATTTCAATTTTGCAAACAATTTACTATTTAATTGCAATTTCCAAACATGTCATCATACATTAATTAATATAAAAAGTTTGTCTTAAT